>WOVY01013579.1:0-288316 GCA_013436015.1 Rhipicephalus annulatus
GGGACCCGAAACAGTTTTGACGATTCTTTACAAACACATTGGGCCAGGAGACTTATTCTCAAGAGTAATTTACAGACTAAATTAAGCTCTTTGTTTAAACTCTGTAATTTATTACAATGCTTTAAAGCTACGAATTGCTGCTAACACTGTGGCTCAGCTAGACGTATTTGAACCACTCATTGGCAGCATGACATCCTCTGGTAGCAGGACGCCGCCCAGACTCTTGATCTAATTGGCCGTGGAATGTGCGGAAGATCGGCTGGCAGTATGGCGACGCCTGTCGGAGTAGATATTAACCACTCCGCGATCATCATCCCTGTTGCCAGACGGTGTGCGTGCTGGCCGGGCGCACTGGGCTGTGACAGGCGTCGTCATACCCAGCCGACCTTCCGCACATTCCACAGCCAATCAGATCAGAGTCTGGGCGACGTCCTGCTACCGGAGGAGGTCATGCTGTCAATGAGTAGTTTAAAATGTGTCTAGTTGAGCCACAGTGTGGTTTTCATGATTCCATGCCATCTGTCGGCCTGCGATCCTCTGAGGCGTGACTGGGCGAATCTCGCTGTAATGTGTGCTTGGAAAAGAGCGCTGCAATCGCCAGAGATGTTGGCATGTCTTGGGAGTTGAGGAGAAAGAAAAGCAGTGATGAAGAGGATGGTATATTATAAATGTTCATGGGCGGCCTTCGTCACAGTGTGCAGCTGTATTTTGTGGTGTGATTGATTCGATGCTCTAGTGTGAACACTCACAAAATTTAAACCGTTTTTGGATTTCTTTAGAGGGGAGCTTAAGAGCCAATAAACTACCCCGAGGTCCAGAAATTGCTATGAAGAGAAAATGTGCACACTTTTGCTATGTGCATATGTTGCCGCAAGGATTATCCGAATCATGCTATAATAAGGAAGTCGCAGGGGTTCGAACATCCATTTCACTGCCTCACACCCTTCTCTTCCTCCATAGGGAGGGAAGGCGTAGCCCATCGTCACGACTTCGCCACTTCAGCAATTTGATGCGACGTTCAAAATATTACGAAATTTTTACCACCTCACTCGTTGCTGACTTCACAGAACTTGCACATGGCACTTCATAGGGTTAATCAGTGGAAGAGAACTGGTGTTCAGCTGGTCAGCCAGTTGAATTAAGTGGTTACCACCAGTCAACCAGTTCAACACTCATTGCAGCATGATCTCTTTACAACTAGAATGTTTCCTATAAAGGCTCTGCTCCAATTGGAAGGTCTTTTCCAATTCGGATGTGCACATTCCACATTCGGGGGAGGCCAATAAGAATCAACTCTTACAATTGTGTACCAAGTGGTATGTGTGCAACCAATTGGACTGGCAAGCATTCCAATTGAGAGACCAATCGAAAACTGGTGGACCTATTGGAATGACCAATCGGAATTGTGTGATCCAATAGGTCCTTCACATTGAAGCGTTATATCCCAGTTGGTTCATATTCATTCCATTTTGGACCGATTGCTAGGAACTGGTATAAATAATTGGACCCATTCACTTTTTTTTGAATGGGTGGAGCAATCGCTGGCTAGTGGCATGTTTGCATGTAATGGTAGCAAAAAGGTAGTAACAGCATGTGAAAGTCTGTTCTGTGGCTTATGGTATTCACCAGCCTTGTACTATTCTGCACTGTTCATCTGCACCTCTTTTGGCAAGATGCTTTCTGCAAACTTGAGGAAACGTGCTTGTACACTGTGCCCGTGGAATGAAACCTGATAATTTAGGGCTAAGCAGTGCAGATGCCTCTGTTTCTACTGTCTTCAGCTTTTATCATTGCAGTATAATTTAGACTCGAGTGCTCACGTAATCTAACTTTACCTTTAATGTCATATTTGTCGCGACATGGCTTGGTCATTTTGAGCCATACTAGTCGTTATGCTAAAAGTTTAGATTTTACATTTTAACCCGTGAACACTTTAAAGAATATGCTTGGGCAGTATGCTCTCACACAATATACTTCATTGCAAGTTTGCTCTGGTATTTGCACATGGCTCACCTTTCTGCTTGCAAAAATGCTGAATGTCTTGCGTAAAAGTATTTCTCGCGGAAGGATTTTAACATTCATCTTATGTAATATGTAACACCATTAAATTGTGGATTCGTTGATGAAATTGCCTGCTTTTCAGAGGCTGTCGAACGAGGGGCCCGTAAGTTGGATCAAGGCGAAGATGCTGGTTCAGCTCCGCCGCAGGACCTTGGCCAAATCCCTGCTGCATTGGACACCACTACTAGGCGTTCAGCCCGGTTGAAACACTCGTAGGTTTCTTCGTTGAAAGCTCTATCTATGTTAGTTACCACTAGAGGATCTTTTCGGTGCTCTCCTGTCAGTGGTCTTCCTTCCACAGCTTATTTTAGAAGCTCACCTCGTGTTTAATTTGGCGTGTTCTGAACACGCATTTGATGGAAGTTTTTCTCTGCAAAGCAGTTCACCACAGCTGCAGGCATGAGCAATGAAAATTATCGAAAGGCGCATGTTCTTTTAGTCTTCCTTATCTGCAGAAGCATTAAAAATTGCTGTAGCACAGCAGCCACCGTGATGCAGAGGTGGAAGTGCTGCGCTAGTCTGAAGCAGGACGGCGCAGAAAAAGCAAAGTGCTTTATTGCGCCGATACTGCTCCTAAGCAGACTTTGGTGCTTTCATGTGCCGTTGTCATTCGTGACATGGCTCGAGCAAGCGAGCCCCTGCTATCATCTTCAACCTGGCGGGCTTTTGCGTGCAGCTGTGACGCTTATGATGGTGCGAAAAAGCTAGCTAGCGGTAAAGGGTAGGAGACAGCTAGCTACAGTAAATAAAGTGGTTGTTCAGCCATTTTTTTTCTTTCTTGCAATGGTCGAGACGGAGTTTTGTGAACACTTCACTTCTCTCCCCTTTTCAATCGTATCTGTAACCTGGTGTACCGTCAATCTGAACATTGTAAAAAAAAAGGATGCAAAGGAATAGTTGGGTTTAACTAGGCAGTGCATTGTATGTCTTTATTTTCCTTTTGGATATCATGTCGGCTATGAATTTTTAAAGAGAAAGGGTACTGACACAAAATATTGTGGGTGAGACAGCCTGCAGAAACGATTCCCGTGAACATGCGCATGTCATCTCCGAATTATCAACAGCGAATATAGCTTCGAAGGTGTTTTAAATAATTTTGAAGTTTGCATAAGCAATGGACTTTATCACGCTATTGACATTCTCAAAGAGGGCTCTTGGGGACCCCCTACTTCCTTCGCGTGACAAAGCTGGAGCAAGTTACGATGACATAATAGCTCCTTTCGCTCCAAGAGATTATTATTCAGCAGCTGCTCGAGAGTCCATGGCCATGACGCACAAGTTGAGTTTTGTGTTTGATTACATTACTGTCTAGTTTCTTGTTTGAAAAAACTTTTTGATCCAAACAGCACAGAAGTGCTTTGCAGCTCTGTGTTCTGACATGGTCAAATGTTGCACCAACTCGGTGGTGATGGCCGCACCTGGTGGCTTGTCGTTTTTGATACCGAAACTGACACTGGTTAGCAATACCGTGCCTGTAAATGTGTCGCGCGCTGCCAAAATCTGTGTCTTGTTATGGCCAACAGGGCCCCAGGAACACATTAAAGAAAAAAAAAAGAAATGCGAGGCCATAATTTGTGTCAGTACCCCTTTAAAATTCATATTACTGCAAAATTTGTATCAACCATAATTGTATCCTTGAGATTCTACTGCACTAAAGCATGCAAAAGTGCATTACTAATTGCAGTATAGACCGCTATTAAAATAAGTCGCAGGAGTCGCGAATATCCGCTCTATAAGCGGTATCGCACTATAACAATACAATATATTTTTTTTTTTTTGAAGGGCCGCACTTGTGTAAAACATGTATACTATGCAGCCTCGAGAGTCCGAGAATCGAAGCATTTGATGCGCAGTGCATACAAGCATATACATTTCCAAATAAAAAAAATTAACTTCCAAAGATACGTGCTTCTAATGTGATGAATGCGAAAGGGGGGGGGGGGAGGATGTCTAACTAAAGAAAGTACCATCACAAAAATTCGCAGACTACGTCTCAGACTGCCTCTATTAGTCGCATTACAAAGAAGCTATGTTGAATTGTGTCCAGAACTTCACGCGCCGAAAGACTCCAATCGTTCAATTTCACGGGTGCATCCCCGCAGGGGCGCCTGCTCAAGCAGGCGTTTGGTGTGTAGCGACACCACGGACCTGAGCTAACGGGGGAGTTTCTACTCCCTCCCACGCCTAGCCGTGCGTGGCTTTGCCGTGTCCGGGGAAAAGGGGATCCTGGGGGTTGAGCCGACGCTGGGTGATTGGACCTTTAAGGCCCCCCGGAAGAGGCAACACAACCCCTTTGGCCCCGGCTTCACGTAGACGGCACCCCTGGGCTGACCCACCCAGGGGAAATCGGCAGTCGCCTTTTCCTATCTCTCTCTCCCTATATCTTTGTCTATTGTTCTCACTTTACATCTTTCCTGTCTTCTGCTCACTTCATTTTACTTCCAATTTGTCCTGGCGGCAAGGGTTAACCTTGTGTGGCTATCCAAACTAGGGTAAACCATATTGGGTTATAGTAACTGCGTACTGCTGGCGTTGCGCAGACATGCCCACATGCTCTGCCACGTCCCCTTGTTGGACTCCGTGGTGGGTGGTAGGCGCCATTACCGAAAATTAAACATTTTTCCATGGGATCCTCGACCCCCTCTCTAACTGATCGTGCCTCGAAAAGGGTACGCACCGACGCAACCTCACTACTTTGGTCGAAAAACAGAGAAACTTTCCCAAAATACCATGTCCTTCACTGCGAACAATCATCTACGAAAGCTAGAGCAATCTCGCCCTTCCTTGTGGCCAAGTGCTTGAGAGAGGACCATTGGAACCGGTTATAAGGCTACGAAGATGGCAAGTGGAGATCTGCTTCTCGAATTAAAAGACAAGGAACAGTATAATAAACTCTCGCACCTCGTAGCCTTTGGTAACATCCCCGTCTCTGTGAGCGCACATCGTACCATGAATACAGTTAAGGGCGTGGTATCGGACGAAGACTTGATGACACTGAGTGAAGAAGAGCTTCTTGATGGATGGAAAGACCAAGGTGTAATACATGTCCAGCGCATCATAATCAGACGCAACAACAACGAAATAGCAACAAAGCACTTAATACTCACTTTCAACTCAACCACCTTACCTGAGACTCTCGAAACTGGCTATATAAAACTCCATGTCCGTCCCTTCATTCCGAACCCGAGGCGTTGTTTCAAATGCCAGCGATTCGGTCATGCATCCCAGAGCTGCCGAGGGCAGCTGATCTGTGCTAAGTGTGGCACAACCGGCCACAGTGCCGATGAATGTAGTCATGATGAGGTCCTCTGTGCTAACTGCGAAGGTAGTCACCCCGCATACTCCAGAGCGTGCCCAACCTGGAAAAAAGAAAAAGAAATAATAGCTATAAAAGTAAAGGAAAATATCACATTCAGGGAAGCAAGACAACGGATGTCGTTAACATTGGCACTAAAAACACCTTTCGCCGAAGTGGTGCAACGAGGGGCGGCACCACAAAGGCCCTTGGCAGTTGCTCGGACCGCGCCTAGCGTGCCGAAGCCAACGCCACAAGCCCCTACGGCGGGAGCAGCCAGCGCTGCCCTGCCCACATTCACCCTGTCCACACCAGTGGTCTCTACAAGCTCTGGCTGCAGCCAGGGCAATCACGAGGCCAAGGGGGCTTCATCAACCCCCAGCTCGGTTTGGACAAAGACTTCGTCGATCGAGGCGAAGTCTAAGCGACGCACAGATCGCTCTTTAGAGCGGGTGTCCAGTGCCTCGCAAGAGGCTATGGACACCAGTTCAAGCCAAACGGCGCAGGAAGCGCCGAAGGAGCGGCGAGCTTCGCTCGACCGCCCCAAAAAGGATAGAACGCCGATTACAGGGCCTGACAAAGGCCCTGTAAAATGAGTTAATCCCCGTCTTCTTTGCACACAGCACTTTTTCCTTTTTTATTTCCACAATGGACAAAATCATACAGTGGAACGTAAGGGGAATGCTTAGAAATTTAGATGACATCCAAGAGCTTCTGTGTAAGTTTAACGCGAAAGTGCTATGTGTGCAAGAAACGCACTTAAGGGGAGACGCTCCTCGAAAGCACTTTTTTTTTGTTATTCAACTTAGAGCTTCAGAAATTGGCCCACTGATGCAGTTTTTCCTCCTGATTCCAAATCTGTAATCAGTTTTTACATAAGTGCAATAGTTTGGGAGTTGTGTTTCAAGTAATGGTGAAACTTGATAAGTTTTCCGGGAACTTTCACGCATACTAAATGTTCATGCAGAGAGTTGTTCAATGGCTCCTTTTGCTCCCTATTAGCCATAGAGTGCCGATATCTAGCTAGAAATTGTGCTCCAACTTTGAAACTATGAAAAAAACATCTGTGTAGCAAAGTACCCTTTTTTTTCCACTCGACCACCATTAAATTTATTAATAGATATTTACAGCTGATAGGTTGTGCTGATTCAAGTAGATATCGGCACCCTACGCACTCTCCTCAATGTGTGTGCCAAATTTCGTCGTCGTATGACCATTCTAAGTGCCCGAAACACTTCCTGCAAAAAATGCAAATTGGCCAAAATTGCGAAATGAGAAAAACGCGTTTGAAAGTTTGAAAGTCTGTATTTACAAAAATGAAAAACGCAGTAGCACGAAACTTGTGCTGAACACATACACACATGTCCAGAGGGAATATCAGTTGTCTAAAACTCTCCAGCACCGTAGGTTTTCCCTTCCCGGCTGGTGCGGCAGGACTCTTCCACCCGGGCCCTCTTGGCTGCACTGCGACGGTGTGCCCTCGCCTCAGCGGTCTGACGCACATTCATCTTGTGCATGCGCATGCTGTCTCGGCGGTCGCTGAGGGTAACCAGGGCCTCCGAAGGAAGCACCCCAAGCTCTTCCAGCACCTTTTCAAAGCTCGCGTGGCCCCGGTTGAACCACAGGACTGCAATGGCTGTGGCTGTTTCCACAGCAGTCCGGGAAGCAAACCGGGTCTTTGGACACAGCAGCCATATTTTGCTGTTCAGGGACTCGGCCGCGTTCTGTGTCTTGCCGTGGAGGCACCGGGCAAGCAGCTTCGCATCTGTGAGACGCTTGTAGATTGGGAGGACTGCCAAACCCTGGGCCTTGGTCAGGAGGGGGGTGTGGCACGGTGCAGGCTGGCCCTGCGCCTCAGCACGTCGGTGCTTGCACCACGAGTCTGGGCCTGCAGGACAGAACTTGTGACTTCCAGCACCGTCTGTTGAGCACGAGTGCAAACATGAGGCCCATATGGCAGTGTACATCTTGTGGACATTTCCCCGATTGTTCACAATGGCCACCTGAAAGTAAGTTTGAAGCTTCTGGATGGTGGTCTCCTTCAGCTTCTCCCCTCGTGGAAGTGGCGTTGGCAGCTTCCGCAGGCCGGTGCCCAGACGTTTCGCCACGTGGTTGGTGCACTCCTCTTTTTCAATTGGAGTGTCAGGGTACACGTTGGCATCACAGACCCCGTTGTAGGCCTTGCTGTCTCCATCGCTTAGGAAGATGGTGAACCGCAGGGGTGTCTCATAGTCCACAGTCCTCTGCCAAATGCGCACTGCAGCTTCGGCCTCCATGGCATGCGAAGAACAGTCGCAATTCTTCTCACAAACGGGATGATGAAACGCCTGCCATGTTTCTTCATCGCCTCCCATGTCGTTATGCAAACTGCACGCCAGGCAGAAGTTGGAAAGCACTTCATAGTCCAGGCACAAACCAGTATCCAAGGACACTACAGTTCCCACACCATTGTGGCTTTTGTGGCCTCTTTTTTGCCATGTGCCGTCAAACATGACTGGCACGTCACTGTTACCAGCCACCTCTTTGGTGACGCTGCGTGCCCTTTGCATGTTTTCACAGACAGCCTTCACTGCCGCACTGTGAATCTTTTTGCCGATAGCATGGAAGGTCTTATGGTGCATAGGGTTTGGCAATCCAACTACTGCACAAAATCGTGAAAGTTGCTCATGCCCGATACCGACGGCACGCGCTGCAAGCACCACTTTCAGGTTCACGGCAAAGGCGTCACGCGAACTCCCGCTGTCGTAGCTTCTGCTTGCACCGCGGCCGCCATCTGACGCGACCCGCTTCGACGAGTACGCGGACGAAAGGATGCTCTCCGAGCACTCCGCATTCTCGCAGTGTAGCTCCAGAAACGCCGAAAGGCCTTTCCGCTTTTTATTCGGTGCCCGAACTGCGAGTTTACTCTCGTGACAAACGGGGCATGCCGCGCCTGCGACGACGGCCGTCAATGCACCCAACTCGCACAGCACTACGCTTTCGGCACGATCGGCATTCGGCCTGACGTCGTTTTCGAATAACGCGATCTTTTTCTGCGATGCACTCACAAAATTCACTGCAGCGTTGATCTCGTCGTCGCAGTTGCCATGGTCGACGTTGCCGTGGTCGATGTTAGGCCTACCGGCCGCTGGCCCGTCGCGGACATTTTCGTTGGCGGTGGCTTTCTTGTACGTCCTCCGCCGCTTCCCTCTGAACTTGTTCTTACTTCTGTATTTCCGATGGTCGGCAACGGCCTTTTTCGGGCTTGCCATCGCACGAAAACAGCGAAAAATAACTCCGGAAAACAGTGAAGCGAACTACGGCAAGAAAACACGGGTGCTGTCAGCCAATGGCGGCCCTGCGTTAGTGGCGCGCGGTTTGAAACGGCGGGAAAAGACTGTTTTTGTTGCTTTTTTTTAGATTTTTCGTGAACGTACGAAACTTCAAGAACCGGGATCGTGGAGAGTAAGGACAACTCTACACGAGCCAGCGGCCGCAATATGGCGGACAGCTCTCTTCGCGGCCCCGCGAGCACGCGAACAGCAGCCCGTTTTGTGTAAATTTCGTGATGCCGCGCGTCACTGCCGCTCACTCAGACGCGTTTTTCACTGACTTCTGATGCTTATTTCGCTGTGATATTTTCAGATGTCAAAATATAATGTATAAAGATGATAAAGCAACAAAAAACAGAAAAGCTGAAATTTGGAAAAAAAACGCGACTTTTCGACCCGCGTCTCCCCTTAACTCCTAAGCACAAGGACTTTCTACGACAATATATTATTTTCCGAAAAGACCGGGAGGATCCTGTCGTACCATCTGGCGGTGTAGCCATTCTAGTCGATCGTAGTATAGCATGCCAGCATTTGAAGCTCCAAACGGCCCTGGAAGCAGTGGCCATTCGAGCTGTACTTTTTAACAAACTCATTACCATATGTTCTGTGTACATACCACCGCATCAACAGCTACACAGACGTGATCTGGAATCATTAATAGATGAACTCCCAGAGCCATTTCTGGTTCTAGGTGATTTTAATGCACACAATGTCCTGTGGGGCGATGCTCACTGTGATGCGCGAGGACGTCTCATTGAGCAGCTCCTTTTCTCTTCTAGTTTATGTCTTTTAAATATGAAGGAGCCTACATATTTTAGCCTTGCAAACAACACATACTCCTCCATAGATCTTAGCATTTCATCACCATCCCTTTTACCTGTTTTTAAGTGGAACGTTCTTAAAAACCCTTATGGGAGTGATCACTTCCCAATCATCCTGAGTGCGCCGAACAAAGATCAACTACCCCCGCAGGTTCCTCGATGGAAGATTGACTCAGCTGACTGGGAAGGGTATAGAACTCTTACACACATGACATGGACTGAGCTGTCTGCCCTGACCATAGATGACGCTGTCACGTATTTTACAGCTTTTATACTTGATGCCGCATCTAAATGTATTGCAAAAACGAGTGGCATGTGTTCTAAACGGCGAGTCCCATGGTGGAACGACGCATGCAGGAAAGCACGGACCACTCAGAACAAAGCATGGGCGTTGCTTCGCGATTCCCCTACAGCAGAAAACCTGGAAAATTTCAAGCGGGTCAAATCGCAGGCAAGGAGAACGCGTCGACAAGCTAGACGAGAGAGCTGGACAAAGTTTATATCGAGTATCAACTCGTACACAGACGAGGGAAAAGTGTGGAATAAGATAAAGAAAATTAAGGGCCAACAAACGTATTCTCTTCCACTAGTTAATAGCCTCGGGGAAAGCTTGGAGGATCAAGCCAACTTTCTTGGCACACATTTCGAACACATATCAAGCTCCTCAAACTACTCCGAATCCTTTCAGAATTACAAGGCACGAACAGAAAAACAAAAGTTAGAAAGAAAGTCCGCAAGAAATGAGGCATATAATGCACCATTCTGCTTAGCAGAACTGCGAACAGCACTCAGCTGCTGTAATACATCTACCCCAGGTTCTGACAACGTAATGTACGCGATGCTAAAGGAACTACCCTCCGAAACTAAAGAAACCCTCCTCTCTCTTTATAATCGCATATGGTTTTCCGGGGTGATCCCCTCCTCCTGGAAGGAGGCTGTTATAATTCCAATTTTGAAGCAGGGAAAAGATCCCTCTACTGTATCAAGTTACAGACCTATAGCGTTAACAAGCTGCCTCTGCAAGCTATTTGAAAAAATGATCAATTGCCACTTACTCCACTACTTAGAAACAAACAAATTGCTCGACCCATACCAATGTGGGTTTCGAGAGGGTAGATCCACCACCGACCATCTGGTGCGTATCGAGGCACAGATCCGAGACGCTTTCGCCCTCAAACAATACTTCCTCTCTGTGTTTCTCGATATCGAGAAGGCCTACGACACAACATGGCGTTTTGGCATATTAAGAGACTTGTGTCACCTGGGTGTGCGCGGTAGAATGCTTTCCATAATCGAGAGTTACTTGTCCGATCGGAAATTCCGTGTCCGTGTGGGCAGTATTCTCTCGCAAACATTTGTGCAAGAAACGGGAGTACCGCAAGGTGGTGTACTTAGTTGTACACTTTTTATTATCAAAATGAATTCCTTGCACCTGTCCATTCCCCGCAACATGTTCTATTCCACATATGTCGATGACGTCCAGCTTGGCTTTAAGTCATGCAACTTAGCAATGTGTGAGCGGCAGGTTCAGTTAGGTTTAAACAAGGTGTCCAAATGGGCAGAGGAAAACGGATTCCAGCTGAACCCAGAAAAAAGTACCTGTGTCTTGTTCTCCCGAAAGAGAGGCGTGCACTCAGAACCTGACATTGAACTGAACGGTCAACGTCTGTCTGTCAATGCGCAGCATAAATTCTTAGGCTTAATCTTGGACAACAAGTTGACCTTCGTACCGCACATCAAGTATTTAAAAACAAAATGTTTAAAAGCCATGAATGTTATAAAAGTGTTGTCACGTACTACGTGGGGTAGTGATAGGCAATGCCTCATGAACCTCTATAAAAGCCTCATTCGCACCCGCTTAGATTACGGGGCCGTTGTCTATGGGTCTGCTACTCAAAGTGCCTTGAAGATGCTGGACCCCGTGCACCATTTGGGCATCCGCCTTTCTACGGGTGCTTTTCGCACCAGCCCCGTAGAAAGCCTTTATGTTGAGTCAAATGAGTGGTCGCTTCATCTGCAAAGAACCTACATGTCCTTTGTATACTTCCTTAAGGTGAAAGCAGACAAGAGGCACCCCTCCTACTCTACTATTAATGACTTGTCGAGCTCCATTCTTTTTCAAAACAGGCCTTCATTGAGGCAGCCCTTCTCAGTTCGCCTGAAGGGTCTAGCTGAGGACACTGGAGTGTCACTCGAACACAGTTTAATGGCTCCTGTAGCATACCCGCCACCGTGGCAGTGGCAGACTATAGACTGCGATGTGTCTTTTCTAGAGGTTACAAAACATGCGCCCATTGCCCATATCCGAACATACTTTTTGGAACTTCAACACAAATACACACGTCCTGAGTTCTTCACAGATGCTTCCAAGACTAACTCCTCTGTGTCCTACGCTGCTGTCGGCCCATCCTTTTCGGATGCTGGCCCTGTACATCCACGCACAAGTATCTTCACAGCGGAAGCTTACGCGATACTTGTGGCAGCTAAACACATCAAACAATTACAAATACAAAAAGCAGTAATTTATACAGACTCCCTCAGTGTGGTAACGGCTCTGCACAGTCTTAAAAAACAAAAAAACCCGGTCCTTGTCTCACTTTACTCCATTTTGTGCACACTCTACACACTCAAACAACATGTTGTAGTGTGCTGGGTGCCAGGGCACCGCGAGATCCAAGGCAACGTGAGGGCGGATCAGCTCGCTGCATCCGTCCATGAGAGCACCGCCATTACATCCATATCAATCCCGGCCCTTGATCTTAAGCCGTCTCTCAAACGAAACCTCAGGGACTACTGGCAGAGCAAGTGGGATACACTCACACAAAACAAACTACACGTTATTAAGCCACACCTTGGTCATTGGCTGCCCGTATCGAAATCGCGTCATACAGAGGTAACACTAACAAGACTCAGGATAGGACATACATACACGACACACACACATCTTTTGTCCGGTGGTGATCCACCATTGTGTGACAGATGTGGTGAAGAATTGACAGTCCTTCACATGTTAATCCAATGCAAACACCTAGAAACTCTAAGAAAACGACATTTTCCATTACCCTACCGACAACATATACCTTTACACCCTGCAATGTTTGTCGGTAGGGAACCGCTTTTTAGTCATAAATCATTGTTAGCGTTTTTAAAAGAAATTCATGATTTTCATACCATATACCCGGGCATTCCGTAGCACGACCTCTCTAGAGAGGTTTTTGCTGCGGAGGTTACACAAGAAAGCACTTGCCTCACGGCCCTTGGACGCAAGGTTATGAACGGGTGAGGCACTTGTGCTAATGCCATACATATCCACCATCGTCTTTATTGTCACCAACTTTTGTCATCTATTCACACCACACACATCTTTCACGGCATGGTCATGATTTTATTACTTGTATGTTTTTACCCGCCTTACCGCGAGGGTTTTTATGGCCCTTATACAGCCGCTAATCACAATCATCGTCCACATTCCATGTCCCATGAATTGGCGCTCTTTGGCCATCAAATGGCCCTTGCGCCAAAAAACACCATATATCATCATCATCATCATCACGGGTGCATGCCCGATTTCAAAAAAATCGCAGTCTGATCGCGAACCACCAATTGAGTGCTACACGTGCCACACTCGTATTCATTAACTATATGTATCGCTTCCCATGAAGTGTAGCCACCACAAAGAGTTTCGTTAATTCCGTACGAAACCACAACCTACAAATGGCAGGTAACCACCAGCCCCCCACCCCTCTTGAAATTTTTTTTGGTGCGGGGGCGGGGGGGGGGGGGCGAGTGGCTACTCGATTTACTGTCGTCACTGTCTTCACTTTCAGACACAATATAAATTCAGTGATACCTCATTAACTCGAAGTCTTAAATACCAGGGAAATTTCGAGATAAGCAAAGTTGTGCTAATCGCCGGGAAAAATGAAAGCTTCTCAGAAAAGCGCTACTGCTTACTGGCTCTTCAGTGGCAGTTTCGAATTTTTCTTCTCGTGCGGGTTTAAAAAAGACAAAAATAACATACAAGAGACTTTGACCGGCTGGGTTTTACCGCACTGCCATTTTATTTAGTAGAGAAAAACTGCCCAATGCTTGTCTGCTTTGCAGTCGTACTCGGGCCTAGCAAAAAGTCCTCCAGCTGCTTCACAAAGGGTTGCTTGACGAAGTTGATATGTCACTGGGCTGAGAAATAGTACACTTCGTGTTCGCGGAAAGTATTGATGTAGTGGCAGGCTCGGATAAATAAGAAAAAAAAAAAGTACTGACTTCAGGCGTGGCAGTATCGCGCAAATCTTGTGAAATGGTCTGGCAAGTTATCTGCAAGCTGAATCAAAAATACTTCAAGATAAAGAGAAAAATGTACATGGGACGTATAAAAAAATGTTCGGTGCCGCGGAAAACTTCACCTTAGCCAATTTTTTGCTATAAGCGAGATTGAGGTAGTTAGGTAGTACTGTATATTATGGGCAGAAACAGCGCACAAACTCACGGGTCGAAGAGAAGAGACACAAACAAGCGCTGCAGGATGGCTTCAGTCTTGCTTCAGTTTATTACTGTATATGTAATCAAATTGTCATCACTCAAAGATCACGAAGATGAATAGCTTCTTTTTCTTGTTCACCGGCCGGCTATGCATTGGTTGCAGCCGTTCTCGCAGTCTTTTTATACAAAAACCATGTTCCTGTCGCAGTAGACAACTACATCCTCTAGCGAATGCTACCATGTAGTTGATGACACACAATGTAAGCTCTAAAGGCACGCTTCTTTGTCTGAACGCTAGAGGGCGGTACCTATTCTGCTAGGAGGAGTTCTGCTCGTCCAAATTAGTTTGGTGACAGTTAGGGCAGGATGAGCCCTGCTCGTCTAAAATAGCTAAAAAGTTAAAGGGTTGCCCATTTTTGCTTCTGCAACACTTTCGCGCACATAAAATAATTTATCAATTCCCCTTTCCTTCCTCCACTTTTCAAATAGCCATGGAGCCAAATCTGTCTAGTGGCATGTTTACATGTAATTGGAGCAAGATGGTATTAAACAGGATCTGAAACATTGTTTTGTGGCTTTTGATATTCACCAGCCACTTCTACTATTATGCACTATTCATCTGCATCCCTTTTGCCGAGATGCTTTCTGCAACCTCTGCGAACTGAAGGAAGCTTACTTGATATACTGTGCCCATGGACTGACGATTTGGGGCTAATTAGTGCACAAAGCTTTGTTTCTACTGTTTTCTGCTTTCATCATTCCAATGTAATTTCGATTCGAGTGCTTGCATTATATCCAACTTTGCCTCCATTTATCAGATAAGTAGTGACAAGACTTATATTTTGGCATAATGACTAGTATTGCTCAAGATATCTATCTGTGAGCACTTTACATTAGTGCACATGCTTGGGCAGTATGCTCACACAATATGCTTAAGGGCAAGTTTGCTCTGGTATGTGAATATAGCTCACCTTTCTCCTTGCACAAATGCTGAATGTCTTGTGTAAAAGTATTTTTTATGGAAGGACTTAAACATTCAGGGTGCCAATAAATGACCCTGTTGAATTGTGGGTTAATGTGAATGCAGCCATTTGTGGGCTGTATTTGTAATTTTGGAACACGATCTATGTAGCATCCAAGTACTCAGGAGTAGTAACAAGATATGTCGACTGGGATACCGAAATAAAAAAAAAATGGGACAGGATGGACGCCACAGATGATATGAGGGGGCAGCAGGTACTCCATCTCACAGAGAAGCCAAATGGTCACAAGTAATGCCAGCAGGCCCAGATGTGACCACAGCAGGCGGAATCGCAGTCATGTGAGTTTGAGCTGTCGGTGTCATCGTGGAGGTTACATCAACGTATGTGGGCAGTGGGCGTGCTGGTGGAGCGACCGGTGCTGCCTGTGTTGTCATGGTTGCCAACTCCTGCTTTTCAAGGTTCCATAGGTTGGAGGGTGTGGGTGGAGTTGAGACAGCAGTGGACCACTGCTGTTCCATGCCTCAATGTTCTTCTCAGATAAGAGCTTTCAAATAGGAATGAGGCATAAGGCAAGGATCGCTGTTTTGCTGAAGGTGGGGGGACTGCCACTGGTGAAGGCATTGGCATGTCAAAATGACGTTTTCAACAGCAGTTGGATTATAAAGAGCGAAGGCGTTGAATGCAGTCATGCTGATTCTAATAAGGATGTGGTGAATGCGCTCTGCTTCCATCATATCGCTGTTAGGATGGTTACACAGGGCCAAAACATCCTCAATATACAAAGTGTAGGACTCATATGCAAGGCGCGGGTTCGAATCCCGGCTGCGGCGGCTGCATTTCCGGTGGAGGCGGAAATGTTGTAGGCCCGTGTGCTCAGATTTGGGTGCACGTTAAAGAACCCCAGGTGGTCTAAATTTCCGGAGCCCTCCACTACGGCGTCTCTCATAATCATATAGTGGTTTTGGGACGTTAAACCCCACATATCAATCAATCATATGCAAGTTGAAAACACGCGGCCAGCTTCTCTTTTGCAGTTTCTGAAGGGCCTGGTGACCATCTGAAGATCTGTTGCAACTTAGTGGCAAAGGTCAACCAATTGACAAAGTCACTTTCGTGGTTGAAATGCCATGTTTTGGCTGCGCCTGTCAGAGTGGAAAATAGCTCAATTTCTCTGCTTTAGTCTATTGATTGGCTGAACCCACATTGTCGTAAAAGTCAAGCCAGTCCTTGAGGTCACCGCGGTGACCCCGGAACGTGAGTGGTTCGCGCTGAGGGCTGGTGATAGTGAATGGAGGGAAGGCAGCCGCAGGCATCGGTGCGATAGCGTTAAGGGTAGGTGTTGGTTCTGTTGTCTGCATAGGTGCGCGGGTGGCCGGGTGCAAGCAGCGACAGGATCTTAGCTCCAAGTGGGACACGAACTTATTATGACATCGGGATCTTGACCCCCCTCTACCACTCTCAAAGACGCAGGAAGATTTGACCATGCAGGGCCAGCAGAAGCGTTTATTTCATTGTGTCTGCCTAGGCCCATAACAGCAACGAGAGAGACGAATAGAGGGGATGATGGTTATGTACAAGTAAAAATGATGCTGTGCGATAAATGTGCTTACAGTGCATATATGTATACACATACATACATTCGGGACTTGACGGCGATGGCGAAAATTAGCCGAGATTGTCCACATAATTGCTATCACAGTAAAAGCGTTTTTTTTTAGAGCATAGCTGTTGCTGGTACATGAGCGCCAGTTAAGTCCTGGTTGCTGGTATCAAATAGTTTATTATCCGAACTGCATGCAGAGTGTTTCTCAAGTTTCTACTGTGCCCTCTGTAGGACTCTGAAGAAGCGAGTGAAATTGAAGGTTGCTTAACTGTCACCACGGTGTAAGAATAAGTTAGGTGATGACACTGCGCCTGGCGGCGCGTCCAGATTGTGTTCGTCGCCTGGGATGTTTCCGCTTGATGCGACAGATGGCGCTCACTGGGGAGTGACTCCGATCCGCGTGTAGAAGGTTATTGCTGCAGAGCCTCGCTTGCTTGTTACGCTCGATGTACACATATACATATATGTCAATAAATTAATACACTGTGACTCTGCTGTAACGAAATTGATTTCCTAGTTTTATGTCCAGCTTATCTGCTAACAGTGTTCTTGTCATATAAATGATTCGACACCAGCAAGCGTACGCCTGCAGAGCGGTTGCATTTTGACACGACAGCACTCAAGAATTCCTTTCGCTGAAATTCTGGTGTCGGCGTCAAAATTATTGGTTCAGAACAAAAAAAAATATACGTTGTACAGCAGAGAAAATTTGAGGTGTTTGCAATAAAGATGCCAGCCTGAGGCAAAGGCACACTAGCTATTAATAAAGCAATAGTCTGCGTGCATTTGTACGTGTATGTGAGTGCTTGTGTGTGTGTGTGTGTGTGTGTGTGTGTGTGTGTGTGTGTGTGTGTGTGCACGTGCGGAGATGGGGGGGATATTGCTGTTGCGATCTGTTTGCTTAGCAAAATGAATAAATAACTTCGCCAGTAATCTTTTAACTAATGTATCGCGACACTTACGCGCATTCCATTAAGAACTTAAATCGACATGCTACCCTTGCCAGTATTGCTGTTAGCGTCGCGCAGATGACTTCATTGGGGCACTGGCAGTGTAAGCAGCATGGTATTTTGGGAAGAACGTCATTGGGTCCCGAAGGTCGACCCTGAGTTAACCCGTACCACACCCATGCCGCCATTGTCAGGCCAGTGCCATCAGCCATGCTTTGCGATATTTTATTAAGCCGGGCGGACTTCAACTTGACTGAAGCGCTTATCGGACAGTGAAAGCGAGCGCGCTACCTAAAGCAGTATATTTTGTGCAGCTCGTCCCTTACGGCGCCGACGTGGAACGCCGACAATTGTATTTCTTGTTTGATGAGGCATCTAAGGCTATCTAATGCTTTTGCCTTAACAAACGGTGTTGTGTCATAAGTACCGCGGTTCGAAGTGTTCCTGCAGTGTTGCAAGACAGTGACGATGAAGTGCCAGAGACATCTAAAAACGAGAAAATCTGGCCTGATGGCATCTTGCATAGCAAACTACTTATAATCGCATGAATATAGTGAGCGTAAAATTAACAAACCACAGACTGGATCAGAGAAATAGTATGCCCATTGATTTCTGTTCAACAAAATTTAATTTTTCTTGGTCAAAATAGGCATAGATGATTGACATGGGGTGGTTTAAGTTCCCAAAACCACCTTATGATTATGAGAGGTGGAGTAGTCGAGGGCTCTGGAAATTTGGATCACATGGGGCTCTTTAACGTGCACCCAAATGTGAGCACACGGGTCCACAACATTTTTGCCTCCATCGAAAATGTAGCCGCAAGAGCCGGGATTTGATCTCTCGAACTGAGGGGCAGTAGCTGAGCACTTAGCCAATAGACCACCGCAGCGGGTTATATAGGCATAGATGAGGCAGCTAAAAAAAAAATTGCATCCAAATTTAAAACAAGAAGTTACTTCTTTGATGTGATAAGGAACTGAGTCAACAGCGCATAGGCCCACACTATCAGTGCGGTGGTGAAAAGCATCCTCCTCTTCACGAGGATGTGGCCCGTTACTGCTAAAGTCCAAGCGCTGCCTTTTGCATGTGTGCCTGCCGATTCATCATCCCCGTGCTGTGGAATCTCTTTCTCCATGCGAAATAAATTTGGCATACTTTCAGCGGTCAGGTAGGGCACTTTAGATGCAATTGAACCTTTTGGCCCCCGCCGCTTAAGAGAAGTCGGCTGTAGAGCCAGTCGTTTTCGCAGAGCTTCCCTGTTTCGCTGCGTAATCGGGTATTTTGGGCAGCCTCGGTAAAATGGCAGGCACAGCATCTGAAGTGAGTGCAGGTTTCTTTAGTACGTGCAACAGGACATTTCTCTTCTATTCTGTATGATACAGTATGTGGCAGAGATCGCTTCTTCCGGGAAATGCTTCATGCACACATGGTCAGTAGGCTCCAAGGCTTTCATCTCTGGGAATTGCCGGTCACCACATATGCAAGCGCTCTGGTTCATGCAAAGCCTTGAAAAGCGACACACGCTCTTGTCAAGCTTCTGATACCTCGGCTTGCGATTAAGAACAAAACACTACTTGCCCATTTGGAGGTGCAACCATCGACAAGGCCGCTTACGCATACAGTTTGTCATATGCAGTGTCAAGGTATACATGCGTTGATTCACAAATTGTGGATCAGCACGAAAAATGCACTGGCAGTGCTCACAGGTGCAGGGCAACACGTTTTGCATGCAAAATAACATCTTTCTAAAAGCATTGTGTGCATGAAATTTGGCGATTTATAATTTCAGAATGAGCAGCGCGCAAATGCCTGGCTTACCGCACAGTAGCTCCATCTCAACTCATGCTACAAAAACTAATCATAGCTCAGTCATCGGCGAATACAATCTGCCCACACCCTCTCCTTACGCGGAGCGGCGAGTGTCAGCACCTAGCTTTTTCTTACACCGTGACTGTCACACATTGCGAACCCAGCTGTAATGTAATTGTCAGGCTTGGTGAAAGCAGAACACAAAAGGGCTTATATTGCCCGTTGTGTAGATTTCTCAGGAGGCACAGGAACTAAGGAATCAAACCGGCTATGGTATTCCCGATAACCTACACTTGTTATAAAGTGTGCAGACCAATCCTTTTTTTCTTTTTCACCGGGCCATAAGCGGTTACTGAGGCGATTTCCTGCTGTTTCATTTTTAATTGCATATTACACTCTCCGTGTGGGCACCATGCCATCACACTTGCGAATGGCAGATTATGAAGCTATTGTAGAATTGAACTGTTTTATGACCAAGGAGGTTTAAAAAAATTGCTGGAGTGGAAATTATTGCCCAGTAGTGAAGCCGTGCTTATGGCAAGATGGCGACTGCAGCGGCCATCTTACTAGGGGCATGTTGAAGTATCACCTCGTACTCCCGATGAGTTTAATGTGGAAACTTTTTTGGGTCACATAGTGCCCTAAGTGCGACTTAGTTTTATTAGTTTTCCCGAGTAAGTCTCTAATTGCAGGCAAAGCTCTTTGGAGATTCAGTCACCTATAATTCTTTCTCTGTGTTATTTCATTGGGAACAACTATCTTTTAAATAGAACTAATGTATCATTTACACTAACAAATCAAAGCTACCTCATCTCTAAGTCGGCACTACCAGAAAAGAGCGTGTTTCCGACATCTTCCCAGTGGCAAAAGCTGGCTTCACTTCTGCTGGCAAGGCATTGCGGCAGCTTCTACTGCAGCAATATTTCTTTAAACCTCCTTGTTTACGACGTATGAACTATGCACTGTTGTGAACCTTTGGTCGTAACACTGCATATAATTTTTCTTGCTGAACATAATTGTGAAAATGCATTAGAGACATTAAATACCTGGTACTGAATGCCTTTATTAGAGCCGCCTCCTTCTCCTGTTGTGTATGGGAATTTGGAGAAGGACGGCCATCTCTCAAAACTTGAGAGACGTGTGCTAGATATTCTGAATGCTGGTGTGAATCCTCTCGAGGAACTACGTTCTGTTGATCGGCAGCAAGCAACATCGCCAGTAACGGACCAGCTGCTGCATTGCGAGCCGAGTTCTGAGAGCCAGGCAAAGGAGTCGAGAGAAGCTTTGCCAGCACGCTGCCCTCCCATTGAGAACACCATAATCGTATCATCTTATGATGATGCCTTTGCAAAAAAAAAGGCCGGAACTGGAGGAGAAGCAATTTTGCCAGATACAGTGTGCAGTAGCCCCTCCAGGCCGTCTACATATCAAGCCCATGCATCTGCACAAAGCAGATGGAATGTAGGTTTTGAGACAGATGTGTCGCAGGAAGCTGTCCCGGCCAAGTTTAAAGAGAAGTGGCGAAGAGTGCCTTTCACGCCACTGGAAGAGGAGGCACTTGTGGCTGGAGTTCCGAAGCTTGTTAAAGGAAACTGGTTACGCATAGTGACAGAAGCTGGCTTTTTCTAGAGCACAGGCAGTCAGTTTAGTGACAAATACTGCAACTTGAAGCTGTGTGGTCATGTGTATGCAATGCAGAAAATCGTGAAATCTAAGCATGAGGGTTGAGGACCCCTTGGAACAGCTCCGAAAGTTGTCAGCTGCTCTGGAAATCGCGACAGGAGGCAAAAGAAGCATTTCTAGGTGTTAAGAAATTTTTTTTCACCTTAATACCTCCTTTTTTAAATGAAATGCGTTTTAATTTTCCGAGACATTCAAGAGTTTTAATTAAGGCAATTTAAGGTGTACTTTTATGTTTAGGTTGAAGAATATGGAAATGTAGTCCTATTATTATAGGACATCGGACGTTTCATTTCAAACCACCCAGAGGTCGAAAGTTAGTTGTGTGGAAGTTGTGCACGAATGTACAATGAACAAGTAGCTGTGAGAGTTTTTCGAAACTGTGCCATAGTAGCAGAGTTGCACGTGCTCATTGATTTAAACACAGTGGTTGCTCCTTCCTTCACTACGCTCTGCTTGTTGGCAGGGCTTTTCAAACAAAATCGTTTTGCAAACCGAGTGCTCTTTCCAAGTTCAGGTGACGTACCATAATCGCTGATGTGCTTTCCACAATGGCGTGCACTTCTGGTTGCCGTGACTTCCTGAACATTGTCTTTCCCTGGTAACCATTGTTGTAGTGCTGGCCTGCGCTCTTGAGAGTTGTGCCAGTATGGACCCTGTGTTGCGTTGTACATGTGTCGTCACAGGATTGGAACATGATGGACATGCTGTGCAACATGCCGTGCCGGAGCGCCTCCGCTCGAAATGACTTCATCTGCAAATAACCATCATCAGTCTTTGCGTCGTTTGTGTTCGTCGTCAGAGAAATCTTGTTGTTCAAGTGGTGGAGGTGCTTGACGATACCTTTGACCTCTTTTCATTCAATGACCTCACCAGGAGCTCCGTTCAGGACGTCGCTTAGGCCAGCACACTACAATGTCTCGGTGACAACCCATTCGGCCCAACCTCCCACCACCAACCTCAACCCGGCCAACAACCCTCCTCGTGAGCCCTCAATCTTATCGCTCTGCCTAGAGATGATGTCGGGAAGTCGCTCGACCCCTATGACCGTGTCAGCATTTACAAGAGAAACATCATCTGACCCTCTGCCAGCTCTTGGTAATCACCCGTTGTTTTGGTGCAAAAAGAGGGATTGGGACGATTTTGTCGACTACCGCGCGCTGAACAAGATAACCCGCAAGGATGTATACTGATGCCCTGTATAGATGATGCACTTGACTCGTTCCAAGGCGCGCTAAGGTACTCGGCTGCTGACCCGCAGGTCGCGGGTTCGAATCCCGGCTGCGGCGGCTGCATTTCCGATGGAGGCGGAAATGTTGTAGGCCCGTGTGCTCAGATTTGGGTTCACGTTAAATAACCCCAGGTGGTCGAAATTTCCGGAGCCCTCCACTACGGCGTCTCTCATAATCATATGGTTGTTTTGGGACGTTAAACCCCACATATCAATCAATTCTCCACCCTTGACCTTCGTTCTGGATATTGTCAAATTTCCATGGACGAAGCAGACAAAGGAAAGACCGCCTTTTTCACGCCGGATGGTCTATAAGACTTCAACATAATGCCCTTCGGCCTATGTAATGCCTCCACCACATTTGAAAGGATGATCCACTGTTTTTCGCGGCCTCAACGGAAAACATGTCTCTGCTACTTTGACGATATTGTAACGGGGAGTATTTAATAAGTTAAGGCCGGTTGGGCTAACACTGCACACAGTGTGCAAGGATGCAGGACAACAGGGCAGTCCAGACACGGCCCCACAACAACATCGTCGTCATCGTCCCTTCTGCGTCATTTCTGAACCCGTGCCTGAGGTAGCTTTCTATACCCGTGACAATATCGTCGTGTTTTCTCCCACTTTTGCTGGCCATCTGTAACAACTAGACGAAGTGCTCATGTGCCTCTGAAATGTTGGACAACTATCAAAGTTCTGGGACATGTTGTAACAAACAGGGCATTCAGCCCAATCTGGCCACAATTTTCGCAGTACTCTGTTTTCCATGCCCCTTTAGCCCAAACAAACTATGCAGCTTCTTTGAACTCGCATCATACTTTCGCCGCTTTGTACCAACTTTGCCACCATTGCCGCTCCTTTTTACCAGCTTCTTGCTAGTACCGGTGCCTTCGACTGGAATGATCAAGGCGAAACCTCATTCTAAGAACTCAAGCGCGCACGGAGATCCCCACCAGTTTTGTGTTGTTTGGATGACAAGGCTACATACACTCTGATGCTAGCAGACAAGGAATTAGAGCCGAACTTCTTTAGCCCGACCATGACTTTCGCGAGAAAGTTGTCGCGTCTGTAAGCCACACTTTCACCTCTGCAGAAAATAGGTTTTCGATAACAGAACAAGATTTCTTGGCTGTTGTCTGGTCCATTGAAAAATTCTGCCCCTACCTGTATGGCAGACATTTTACTGTATTCGCAGACCACCATGCTCTATGCTGGTTGTCGACAATCGAAAACTTGTCGGGATGCCTTGGCCTGGAATAGCGAGAAGACTAAGCACTGGTTAAGAAAACGGCTCAAGTTATTAAAGTTTGGAGATGATGCACTCTATCGGTACATCTTTCACGCGGAAGGCCATCAATAGGTCCCCGTCGTACCACGCGCTTTACACGTTGAAGTTCTGCGGTCTTCACACAGTCGGACCGCAGGCCATTTTGGTTACCACAAAGCGCATGAGGGCATCTACAGCAGATTCTTCTGGCCAGGTCTTTCCATGAGCGTAGCTAAATATATTGCCTCGTGCGCACTTTGCCAACACCGCAAGTGGCCTACCACTGCCCCAGTCAGGACACTACAAGCACTTCCTTGCCCAGCAGAGCCATTCTGTCATCGGAATCGACCTCTTTGGGCCTACTACACCTGACGGCTAACGATAGATCGTCTCCACAGTTGTTCACTTGAACAGGTACACTGAGACTGTCTCGATCACTTCAGAAACGGCTTCCGGAGTAGCAACCTTCTTCTTGAATGCTGTCTACCTACATCATAGGGCCCCTCATGGCCCCGCCGCGGTGGTCTAGTGGCTAAGGTACTCGGCTGCTGACCCGCAGGGCGCGGGTTCGAATCCCGGCTGCGGCGGCTGCATTTCCGATGGAGGCGGAAATGTTGTAGGCCCGTGTGCTCAGATTTGGGTGCACGTTAAAGAACCCCAGGTGGTCTAAATTTCCGGAGCCCTCCACTACGGCGTCTCTCATAATCATATAGTGGTTTTGGGACGTTAAACCCCACATATCAATCGATCAATCAGGGCCCCTCATGTACTTTTGAGCGACCGAGGCAAGGCATTTCTTTCAAGCACGCTTAGTGCACTTCTTCAAGCTTCAAAAACAGTTCACAAGACAACCTCCAGCTACCGCGCACAAACCAATGGTTTAACGGAGAGATTTTATTGCATGCCGTGCGACATTCTGTCCATGTATATCTAATTGTATAGGTGTTCTCCCATTTATCACATTTGCGTATAATACGTCTGTTAAATGCTCCACACAGACTGCTATACATTTTTTCTGAGTATACAGTCGCCAACCATCATCATCACTCAACGTTTCTTTCTTTTCTGGACCTTCCAACTCTTCACCGTTCGTTTGGGATCAGTTTGTCTCGTGTTGCCCAATGTTGTCATCGCGCCCGTGTAAACACAGTAGCAAGCTGAAAAAATCGCAAAAATTGTCTCTAACCGTGTCATTCTCTATCAACCTCGCAAAGGGGGACTCCAATTGATGCCTGCACCAACACCTAGTATATGCGAAAAGCTTCAGTCTCGTTATATTAGCCCGAACAAAGTTGTAGAACAGACCTCCTCGGTGAACTACCATATTGCACCTATTCATGCCCCCACTGACAGTGCGCGACGTCATCGTTTTCTTTTTTTCTTTTTTTGTGGAAGTAACGCTGCTGTGGAACAGAGGTCGTGCGCGTATCGCGTCTCAATTTTTTTCATATGCGTTCCACAGTGTAATTCGGGGCCAGGTTGGTCGCTTTTGTTCACGGCGAAAAATATTGTAAGAATGTATTGGACTTAACCTTTGTAAATGACCATCACTGATGTTTGGTGCGTCCCTGACAACCGCCCGCTCTGCTACCACTGCAGAAAGGCCGGCCACACCTACCACTGTTGCCAGTACCGACAGATGGGTCTACAGGGCTTCGACGTCAATGCGCCGTGTCCACAATGGGGTAAACGACCGCACGACTTCGCCGACTACGTCAGGGGAGCACAGTCGATACCCCGATGACCTTATCGTTCACCGTCACTAGACCGCTACGCCTCACCGCAACGTAGGCACTACACTGGCCCTTCTCGGGGCCGATCTCCGAGCCCTTACTTGGAAAATTAAGGGCAGCAACCGATCGAAGTGCGGTTACTGTACGACGAACTACCGAAGATACTCCGCAGACGCTGCATCAACGAAATCGAAAGAACCCGCCGCAAGACAAAAGGGGTCTTGAGGTCGAAATTTTGCCGCCTGAAGAAGACGTAATGATGCAACGTGGAAGCAGGGGAGCAAACAGACGTAGTCGTGATCTGACACCACGACCCAACCGTAATGCACGATGATAAACCAGCGCATCTACGTAATACTCGACGGCCATCTGGTTACTGCTTTCGCCGATAGATATTGGAGCTGACTATTCCGTTGTCAGTGGACCTTTCGCGACAAAGTTGAAGAAAGTGAAGCATGCATCGCAAGGCCTCGAAACTCGAACAGCTGGAGGTCATTTAATAGCGCCGTCTGGAATCTGCTCAGAGAGTAGCCATTACTAACCAGACTTATCCTGCGAGCTTTGTAATCTTACATTGATCCAGGGTTGTGATACTTGGGGTGGACCATCTAACTAAACACGCTGCAGTCATCGACCTGAGGTCGGAGTCAATCGCACTAATCTCTGAAAACACGCTGCTGACCCCAACAACGCCAAGGAATCGCACATTGAGTGTGTTAGAAGAGCAGCTCACTGTGCCGCCCTTCTCCAGCGTCATAATTTCTGTTTGCACCGAATAAGCTGAAAACCTTGAAGGTGTCATCGAGGGCAATCAGCACCCACTTCTAAACAGTTAGACTTACGTTGCGAGGCATAGCCGAGCTGTGTAACGACAAAGTAATGATGGTGCTGCCAAACTTCAGCCGCGAATACAGGCACCTCAACATTGGTACGACGGTGGGCTACATCGAGGAATTCGTGGATGCCAGCAATTCCTGTACCTTCTTCAATGATGCCAATGCTGCTTCGACAAATCGAAGTCCTGAACCAGATTTCGACGTCAACCCAAGTCTTTCGAAGCGCGAGCAAGACCAGCTCAGGTCCCTGCTTCTGCGGAGGACTGCTTCTTGTCGTCATCGAAAACTCTACAAACCCCAGTCGCAAAACATGACATTATAACAGAAGAAAGTGCCTGACCAGTTCGACAAAGCCTTTACCGATTTTCGATGTGGGAACGCGACGCCGCGAGAAATAAGTCGACAAAATGCTACGCGACGACATCATTCAGCCGTTCAAGAGTCCGTGGGCGTAACCCGTGTTATTAGTGAAGGACGAGACCCTACGTTTGTGTGTCAATTACCGCTACCCGAGGAAAGTTGAAAAGGACGTGTACCCTCTCCCACGTATAAATGAAGCCTGGACAAGCTCCACAGCGCGAAGCAATTTTCGTTTATGGACCTCAAGACAGGCTATTGGCAAATCGAGGTCGACGAGATAGATCTAGAGAAGCCTGCCTTTATCACACCAGACAACCTCTTTCAGTTCAAAGTCATGTCATTTGGTCTTTGCTCAGTTCCTGCGATGTTCCAGCATAAAATGGACGCCGTGCTAGCTGGATTGAAATGGGAGACTTGCCTCGTGTACTGCGATGATGTCGTGTTTTCCTCAGCTTCAACAGGTATCTTTAGCGCCTTGAAGTGGTACTTCAAGCCATCAAGACCTCTGGACTCGCGCTGAAGCAAAAAAAGTGCCACTTCACATACGATGAGTTTTTTCCTGGGACACGTGATTAGCAAGCCTAAAGCCCATCCCAACTTGCGGAAAACCGGTGCCATTGTCGATTTCTCGCAGCCCACTTTCAAGAAAGCTGCACGCAGATTGCTCATACTGCGCGCCTATTATAGCCGTTTCGTCGAACATTGACGAAGTCAGTTTCGTTGCTGAAATGCCACGTTTGGCTACGCCTGTGAGATTGCTCAATTTCTCCGTTTTGGTCTACCGATTGGCTGAATCCAAAGCAGATCACCGAGCCGCTAACTCGCTTCGTGAAAACCAACATCGAATTCAGGTGGGAAGCGGCACAAGAGGAAGCATTTCAGGAACCTAAACGATGCCTCCAGACACCACTGATACTTGCGCATTTTGACGAATACGCCTAAACAAAAGTACACACCGACGCAAGCAGCGTATGACTCGGCACGTCATGCCGAGTCATACGCACGTCGTGTCTGCTCTGTTTATGCAAATTCACAAAAAAACTGCGATCGCATCCATGGAGTTCTCTCTCTGCCCCGCCGCGGTGGTCTAGTGGCTAAGGTACTCGGCTGCTGACCCGCAGGTCGCGGGTTCGATTCCCGGCTGCGGCGGCTGCATTTCCGATGGAGGCGGAAATGTTGTAGGCCCGTGTACTCAGATTTGGGTGCACGTTAAAGAACCCCAGGTGGTCAAAATTTCCGGAGTCCTCCACTACGGCGTCTCTCATAATCAAATGGAGGTTTTGGGACGTTAAACCCCACAAATCAATCGAGTTCTCTCTCTCTATATATATGTGTGTGTGTGCGTGTGTGTGTGTGTGTGTGCGCGCGCGCTCCTCAACACGTAAAACAGTTTCCATAAAAACATTAGTTAGGCATAAACTTGAATATGCATTACCCATTTGAATACTCATCAGATCTATCTCAACGACGCAATAGAGCCCGTTCAAAATCGTGTCATAAGGTATATACATTCATCATTCTCGTATGATATCAGTGTTTTGTCATTAAAAGCACATTATGGTTTGGATGCACCAGTACATCGCCGTTGCATAGCGAGCTTATCATTATATCGTAAATTTTATAACAATTCACTTCCCCAAGCACCTTACATTCTACTTCTTATATGCATTTCACTGCGCACAGGCCATTCTTTCGACGTTGCTCATCAAAGTGCACTTACTGTCACTTGCTCGCCATCATTTTTTGACCGCACAGCCAAAGGCTAGAACAGCCTTCCCCGACACATCGCTTCCATCATCTCATCACCTGCCTTCATTGAAGAAATGACAAGATTTATTTGTGGGCAAACTTTGTAATATTTGTTTATATAACCAACCCATATAATACCCTTGTAGGGTCTTTAAGGTAAATAAATGAAATGAAAGGGGGCCTCTCGGGGACTGGGCCCTCTACTTTCCCTCACATGACCACACTGCAGCAAGTTATGAAGTCCTAGCCACTATTTTTCTTTGATCCCATTTGCTCCAGCAGACTATAGTGAAGCCTTGATATAAATTGGCTATCTCCCAGAAAAAAAATTTGTTATAAAAAGTATTTCATTTTGTGCAGGTTTGGTACGGAAATTCGAAAAATAAATGCAGAAATAAACATAGGGGGACCTGAAGGCAAAGCTAACCCAAAAAACCCATTTAGCGGTAAAAAACTGCATCATTCTAATAGCAATTATATGGATGGACACTCTCGGCGAGATTTTGTGGTCGCTGTGATGTTTCATAGCAAGTCCAAATTGATACCATACCCCCTTGCATCGTACTTTTTACGAACGGGTAGAAGCAGAAATCAAATGAGCCAGCCCATCTCCATTGCCTGTAGGGTGCATACAATAACACCCCCCCGTCCCCACTCCCGTGTGTTATAACTGCCGTCCAAGGCTCAAGCAGAAAGGAAACCACCTGTGTCTAAAAAACGAGCATGAAAAAACGTGGGGGGGGGGGGGGGATCGCTCCAGTAGCAATGATGAACATTTACTTTAAGGGTGCGGTGGCAATCGCTTCTTGGCTATTTCGCCAAGTATTAGTGCGTTTTCAACGCGAAGAGATTGTGTGAAAAGAGCACTTTTCCCTGGAGCAGCTGTATTTGCTTACACGAGCATTTTGTAGAGTTCCACGATATCGGATCCAAAAGAGTTTGCTGCCAGCCTTACTTCATATAACGTTACAATTTGTTGCTCTCGTATCATTGCATTGCGTTCAATGCGCCTTCGTGTTGCTGCCAGGGCTAATCTCGAACTCCCTCCAGCTCGCGGCGCAAACGCAAACGCATGACGGATCGTGGTTTCGGAGAGTTTCTATCAGCGTCTAATCTGACATCCCCTCAGTAGTGACGACCAAGAAGGTTTTAAAAAATTGCTGTGGTGGAAATTGTCGCCTATGAGTGAAGCCGTACTCACCGGAAGATGGCAGCTGCGGCAGCCACTTACTAGCCACTAGGGGCATGGGGAGCTGTTGATATTGGCGATTGAGAAGGAGCGTTTTTGTTGCACGCCTAGCGAGTTTAACATGGCAACCTTTTCTGGTCAGATAGTGCTTAAAGTGTGTCCTTCTGTTAATAGTTTTCTTTAGTAAGCCTAGAATTCAAAGCAAACTTTATTGGAGATTATGTCACCGACACTCGTCTCTGAGTGTTATTTCATCAGAAACAAATATCTTTTAATTTATGACTAACGTAGCCTTCAGACTGGCAGGTCAAAGCCACCTGATGTGTTAATGATCACCACCGGAAATAGCGTGCTTCTGAGGTCTCTGGAGGCCGAAATTTGGCTTCATTATGGCTGGAAAAGCATTGCGGGAGCTTTCACTCCAGCAATTTTTTTAAACCTCCTTGGTGACGACACTGTTATCTGAAAAAGAAAAAAAAAGGCAAAGTTAAACGTAGTCGGGAGCCGCACCATGTGTGAGCACTGAAATCATGCAGGCGCGCGCGGCGTCGATAACGAAAAGCAAAGGACATGGATACCGCGGAAGACTATCACCGTCACCAGCAGCGTCGACTGCAAGTGACGCCGGCATACGAAACGCCAAGAAAATGCCGGCAAAACGCTGTATAGAATTGGGCCTTAATGTGTCCTCTATATTCAGCGCCACTCCACTTATGTGAGGCTAACTAAAAGCGTGGCACTGCCACCTAAAGAGTAGTTTTTTTTCTTTTTTGGCTTGGAGAAGGAAGGCACATCTGCGCATCCACCCGTGGTGGCAAAAATGTCGGCAACGCCGGCTCATGGGGCCCAGGTTCGCCTGCCCGCCTCCCGCGCACCCACGCGCCTGGGAGTTGCTGGGGCTGCGGGCGTGCCGCCGCCACCTTTTTGCGTTTCGGTGGTGGCAGGGCAACTGCAACTATGTGCATGGTCGTGCCAAAATGGCGAAGTTTGGGGCGAAATTTCTAGATTGCCCATGGTGAAAATTTGTTATATCAAAGTTGCGTCTCTATGTTACTTTATTACATAGAGGTCGCAAATACATGTGGTTCTATGGAGTAAAGGCCGGGAGTAGAAAAACTTTGTTATGTTGAGGAATCCCTTATATGGAGGTTTGTTATAAGCAGGTATTACTTCGCACCTGCTTGAGAGTCCATGGCCATGGCTCATGAGTTCGGAGTTATGTGTTTGGTGACATTGCTATCCTGTTTCCTGTTCGAAAAAAACCTCTTGATGCGAACCGCGGGGAAGCAAGTTGCAGTTTTGTCTGCTGACGTCGCGCGTTGCATCCGCTAAGTAATGATAGTTGCACCCGGTGACTTGTCGTTTTTGAACCTGAAACTGACACTGGTTAGTAATAATCAGCTTGTAATTAATTATGTCGCACGTTGCAGAAAAGGACGTGTAGTGTTATGACGAACAGGCCCCCAGGAACACACTGCAGCGAAAAACGCGAGGCCAAAATTTGTGTGCCGACCCCTGTGAAATTCGTATAATCGGTAAATTGCGACCAACTGTAGTTGTATCATCGAAATTCTGCTGTACTAAAACGTTCTGAAGTGGATTACTAATTAAACAAGTGCAATTTGCACAAAAATGCATGTGTTGTGAGCTGCTATAAACTACTCAATATCGAGACACTGTGATGTGACTGGTCACGGCAAATTAGGGCTAATAGGTCATGCGAAATTAAGTTCAAGTTATTGTGAGCCATTTCAAAGTTGATAACGAAGCATTAATTTAAGGTCGTATCACTAGGATTACGTTGTAGTTTAAATATTTTGCTGCATAGAGTGCGAGAACAGTATAGCCTACATGCTCAGTCTCCCCTCCGAATGTTTTGTCACAGCGTTAAGAGGGACAAACAGCATGGTTTGTATCTCGAGACAATGCTAATCTTGGTGCACTAGGGAGTGAGGCTTGCTTGCTAAGGATGCCGCGCATGCGCAGGTCACAGCTCTATATTTCTGCAGGTTTCATTCGCCCTCCAGCGTCCTTAGGTCTGGCACTCTGAATTAATTTGTGGCCGCCTGTACAGTTTGTGTAAGACGCGCGCCTGTGATGTTCACAACGAACGTGGCATGCTATCGTATTGTGACGATTGATGTTTTGCTTGCAGTGGTCGAACTAAAGCATAAATTCACTCTTAGGGAGCGTCGACCTGTTTATGCAGAACGAGTACCAACATGTCACGAAGTAGCATGATTGTGCACAGCTGTACTCTTGTAACACCTATGTAGAGGCTACGCTCTACTAGAGCAAGCTTTAGACAATGGAGAGGTGTGCTAAAGTAATATGGCGGACACAGCCAATGCCAAGCCTTGAAATGAATTCACTTCACTTCACTTTATTTCCTTAAAGACCCCCGAGGGGGTATTACATAAGGGGTGGGTTAACAAATAAAGTTCTGTTTTTTTTTTTTTTTTATTGACACGAGTTTTCATTGCGAAAGACGTGCAGACAGTTGGTCGAAAAATGTTGATGGACAGGAAATGGCCATGACGTCGTGGGGAAGATCATTCCAGTCGTTTGCAGTCTATACAAAAAAGGACATAGAAAAAGTGGTCGTTCTAATGCTTGGACGGGCAACTTGAAGTGGATGTCTAGTGCGGTGAGATATGCGGGCTGGTGGAACAATGTAGGGATGACGGAATGGGATGTGAAAAATTTTCTGAAACAGGCAGAGGCTGGAAATGCGACGGCGAACGTCAAGGTTTAAAAGAGTACATTCTTTTTTGAGAAATGATGCACTAATATTATACAAATACGAAGAATGAATGAACCTAGTAGCACGGTTCTGAACTGCCTCAAGTGAGTCGATGAGATATGCTTGGTGTGGGTTCCAGATTGCAGAGGCATATTCCAATTTAGAGCGAATAAGGGATTTGTAGGCCTGTAACTTGACGTCCTGCGGGGCGTGCCGAAGGTGACGTTTCAGAAAACCTAGGGATTTGTTTGCAGATGATATAATATTGGTAACATGCAGGCGCCAGTTAAGATCATTGCACAGGGTGACACCGAGATACTTATATGATTGCACGTGTTCGAGGGCGACGTTAGCGATTGAGTAAGGGAACAAAGAGGGGTTGCTACGGCGGTGGAAAGAGACTATTTTACATTTGTTAGGGTTAAGTTTCATAAGCCAGCTTTCACACCAGTCCTGCACGTGGTTAAGGTCATCTTGAATAGCGGTTTGATCTGTCGGGTTAGTGATTGAGTGATAGATTACACAGTCGTCAGCAAACAAACGAATACTGGAGGAGACATGCGAAGCTAAATCATTAATATAAATTAAGAAGAGAAGGGGACCAAGAACGGAGCCTTGGGGGACACCTGATGTTACTGGAAGGGGGTTAGAGGGCACGTCATCAATTGAAACAAACTGGGAGTGGTTAGTTAGAAATTCCTCAATGCAAGCTAAAACATCGGGATGTATATTTAAAGATCTAAGTTTCATTAGCAGTCGCTTATGAGGTACCTTGTCGAACGCTATCAAGAAATCCAGAAATATTACGTCAGTCGGCAGGTTAGTATCTAGGCTTGTGTGCAGATCCTGGACAAAAAGGGCTAATTGGGTTTCGCAAGAGTAACCCTTACGGAACCCGTGCTGGGCAGGATGGAAGAAGTTATTGGCATCAAGAAAGTGAATGATTTGGGTGTAGATGACGTGTTCCACGATTTTACAGGGTACACTTGTTAGAGAGATTGGGCGATAATTTAGGGGGCTGTCTTTGTTACCTGATTTGAAGACCGGAGTGACCTTCCCCACCTTCCAGTCGTCTGGTAAGATGCCTGTGCGAAGTGACTGTGAGAATAATAATGACAAAGTCACTGAAGAAATAGATTTCGTGTTTTTAAGAATTTTAGTATCGATTTCATCCACACATCTGAGGAAAACAGTTTCAATTTTTCGATAACAGACAAAACACCCGATGGAATAAATGTGATAGGCGACATAAAAGACTGGATACATTTCGGTAACGCAGGAAACGGTATGTGGGTTTCGTTGGTAAAAACAGATGAAAAGGCAGCATTGAAAAGTTCAACGACGTCAGTGGTACTCATATCATCGCCAGCTTCATTTTTCAATGCAACCGTATGGGATTCCTGGGGGTTAATGATTTTCCGAAATTTCCTGGGATTGTTGGTTAGAATCTTGGGTAAATCTGTGTGAAAAAACGAGTGTTTTGCGCTGCGTACGGCGAGGGAATACACTTTTTCAGCCGCGTAGTATTTATCCCAGTTCTGAGCTATAGGTTTTATCTTGGCAGCCCGAAATAATCAATTCTTCTTATTACATAGCTTTTTCAGGGTTTTTGTGAACCATGGTTTCTGACAAGATGTGCGAAATGTAGTTTTCGGTATGTACTTTGTTGTCAGTTCCCATATTTTGTTTTTGAAAATCGTCCAGTTGTCCTTTACTGATCTGTTCCAAAAGTCTGCTTCGAAGTCCGGAAAAAAATTTTGAAGTTCGTTATTTATTGCCTCGTAGTTTCCTTTATCATACAGACTGATAGTTTTAGGATGAGGCTTGCGGGACAAGTGGTCGAAATTCAAGACTGAGTGTATTACCTTGTGATCGCTGATTTCACGAAGGTATGTAAGTGACGATAAACTTTCGGGGTGCGTTGTTAGAATCAAGTCTAATATATTGGCTGAGTTATTTGTCACGCGGGTTGGCTCCGATACCAGCTGGGTGAGATTAAAGTTTAAGCAGATGTTTACAAATTCTTTTGTTTCAACACTGCTCCCTGCCAAAGTGACTTGTTCTTTGCAGTCAATATCGGGATAGTTAAAATCGCCAAAAAGTAGGACATGCGTGTTGGGTTGTTTAACAGTGAGGTAGTTCAGTATATTGTTGAATTTCTCAGGAAAGTCTGGACTGCTTTGTGGGAGACGATAGCACACTCCAAGCAGTAGAATTACTGGCGTAGAACGAATATGAAGCCATAATATTTCAATGTCAGATGTAATGTCGACAACCGAGCATGATAGCGACTTGCTAGTGGTGATTAAAACACCTCCCCCTCGAGCCCCTTTGCGGTCGTTCCGAAAAACGTCAAAATTCGGGAGATCAGCCAGGATTTCATTGTCCGTAACGTCACTTGACAGCCATATTTCGGTGAGGACGAGTATATTGCTGTCGGATGACAAAACAAGATTAGATAATTGCTCACGCTTAGAAAGAAAACTGCGGGCGTTAGTGTAGATAACGGAGGTGGAAATATTTGGTCGTAATCGATTGCATGGGCGGTGTGACGGTTGGCGTTGCTTTTGAGATTGCTACGTCATTTCTTTGATGGATTGTGACATTTCATCGAAGATGTACCGCTTGGAGCCAAGAAACAACGTTTTGTAGGGGCATGAAAAAGCGATGGATTTGCTCCTAGCGAAGGCAATTAGGTGTTTCCGTGCATTTTGGACGGAACGAGAGAAATCCTGATCTGTTGTGTAAGTTGTGCCTTTCAGTTTTTTGCCGTTAGAAAGAATAGTTTCTTTAGTTTTAAACGATGTGAATTTTACAATGAACGGGCGGTGCTGGCCAGGCTTGTGACGACCGAGCCGGTGTGCCCTTTCAACTTCTTTCGCGTCAATTTTAACGTTTAAGTGTTCGCTGCAGAGGCTCACAATTAGTTTTTCGGACTCAGAGAAAGTTTCAGAGTGGTTAGTATCTGGGAGACCATAGAATATTAGGTTGTTCCGTCGCGAGCGGTTTTCCGCATCATCAAACCTGGCCTCCAAGGTTTGAATGTGACGAGCTGTAGTGCCTGCACTGGTCTCTAGTGCCGTTATTTGTGTTTGAACGGTTGAGAGGCTTTGGTAGTGTTTTTCCAGCTGCGTTATTCTATTAATTAGGTCACTGATACTTTTTTCTGTAGTATTCAATTGTGTTTTTAGGTCTTGCACCTCATAAAGAAGCTTAGCCTGCCCAGAAGATATATTTTTTAGTTCAGCGAGAATGACAGCACTATCGTTAGGGGCCCTGGATTGCTCTCAATGTCCCCAGACAGTAACAGCAATAAACAATGTATGACATCAATGCATTCGAAGGCCATGCATACACAACACTGTGGGCTCGGCAGCTGTACCAGACAGTAATTGCTTGATTTTTTGGAAAATAGCGAGCTTTGTCTACTAACCTGCATGCCGAACAGGAGCGGGTTACAGGACTGTTTCGTGGCGCAGCCACCGAGCCCACAGAGCGGCGCGCCGGGATGCTGCCGCTTTATAGCTGTTGCTGATGTAAATGAAGATGAAATTTGTGATGTCTGCAGGATCCATACTTTCTCGGGTGGGGGCGCCGCTTGACAGGCCAGAATGTTGGGGTTGGAGGCGCATTGGGTACTCGTACCCGCGCTGGTGTCGAGCCACAGAGGCTCGCGGGCTGCTGGTCCGTCAGTCGCGGCACCGAGTGAAGCCGAGGAGAGTAGGTGGATGACGAGCGTAGCATACACCTGCGTGGCGAACAGGAGTGGGTTACAGGACGGTTTCGTGGCGCAGCCACCGAGCCCACCGATCACCGAGAATTTTAAACGTTTGATTTTTTTACACCTGCTTCTGACTGGAGGACCTGACAGAAGCAAGAAATTTCGGGAGGGAGAAAGACTTTTTCCGATTAGCCCAAAATGGTGGTGCTTGGTTGTGCCGTTGCGTAGCTATATATTTTTCCTTAGAATATACTTCAAATATGCTTAGGGGCCTGTGCAACTACTTTGTCATTTCGGTTCAAAGTATTTGATAAATATTAGAAATTTGTTCGCTCCGCATTCCTAAGTTTTATTATTCGCACTACTCTGGTAAAAAGCCTTATCGTTTGGAGCACACCTGTTGCCAGTATGTGAGTGTCAGTTTTAAATCCAAGTTGCTAGAATAAAATCGTTTCTTAGCCGAACTGCTTGCTGGAAGGGTGTTTCTCAATTTTCTAGTGCATCATCTGTAGGAATTCACGAACTGAACAAAATTGTTAAAGGTAGCTTGATTGTGACACACTGCGGAAATGTTTTTTTTTTCAGTGTGGATAAGCCCAGCTCTTTTTAAGTGGGTTGGTACAAGCAGTGTGGATGAACTGAGGTTGTCTGTGGTAAAATAAGAGTTTATCAATGATGGAATCGTCAGGTTTCGTGGAAGCAGAAAAAAAAATACAGTATACAGTGGCATATCACATGTACAGTGGGAATCAATAATTTGCGAAGCACGAGAGTGAGGAAGTTCGATATGTCACTTTAAAATATGCACAACGTTACAAGGCAGACGTAAATTATGCTGTATATGATTTAAATGTCATGATTATCATGTTTGCACTTGTAATTCACGTTGCGTAATACCAAATTTGGTATATGTTGAGCTAGCGAAATGGTTACGAGCACGCTATGAGCTTAGCATGTAGTCATGATATTCATGATACCCATGTCATGATTATCCTGTTTTGATGTCATTCACCTTCGTCATCTATTCACGTTACGTGATACCAAATTTGGTATATGTGGAGCTTGCGAAACAGCTGCGAGCGTGCTATGAGCGTAGCATGTAGTGATGTTTCACATAACACACATGTCATGTTTATCATGTTTGGACGTGTCATTTACCTTCGTCGTCCATTCACGTCACTTAATACCAAATTTGGTATATGTTAAGCTAGCGAAAATGCTGCGAGCGCATCATAAGCGGGGTATGTTGTCATGTTCTTACATGATGCGCATGTCATGATTGTCGTGTTTGGACGTGTCGTTTACGTTCGTGGTCAATTCACGTAACGTGATACCAAATTTGGTCCATGTGGAGCTAGCGAAACGGCTGCGAGCACGCTGTGAGCTTAGCATGTAGTCATGATTTACATGATACCTATGTCATGATTATCATGTTTGGAAGCATCATTTACCTTTGTCATCCATTGGCGTCTTTTAATGTCACTTGTGTTCGTCATGCAGGCATGTTATACCTTACCAGTTTTGCAATATGTCATGTGAAGGAAACCACCGCAAAAGTATCAACACCATAGTGTAAATCATGACATTAATGACCTATATGTCATGATTTCCATGTTATGACTAGTCACTTATGCTCGTCATACAGCCATGTTATGCCACAGCAATTTTAGTATCGATACCATTATTGAAACGGCCAGGATAGCTAAATGTTGTTAGTGGACAGACAGACAGACAGACAGACTCAGTCACCCAAGTTCGCTAAGAAATGCTTTACATTTAAATGTGCTTATCGTGTTGTATATTTTGTGAATAGCTTTAATATAACCGCACCTTTTACTTCTTCTGTTGTGTGTCATTTCAGGAGGAACAAGGAGGATGGCAAATCTGATGCTGGTGTTGTTCCCGAGCATGTCATACAGCTGTGCAAGAGTGTCTCAGACATACAGTTGGTCTCAAAGTTAAAAAGGATGGGCAAGCATCACAATATCGATATGGTCACTGCCATTAATCGAGCTGCTTCAGAGTTGAGTCTGCCAGGCTTTCCTAGAACTGACACACATGAGATCTTGTTTCATGTGCTTCCATTTCTTGGGATGCCGCAGCAAGCCAATGAAACTCTGCCTTCGAAGAAAGAAATTTCGCAAGCCGTCGCTTTTGGAAAGGCAACTGCAAGTCAACCTGACACCCGGGAGCAAGACAGTTCATCCGTCGTGCACACATTGACCTCTAAAAAAAAAAGTTTACGTACCATGACCAGTCTCCCTGTTCAGGACACTTCGGTGGTGAAGGTGCATGAAGCTGTTTCTGGTAAAACTGTGGTCGTTACTCCCGCATGCAATGTTGCTGTGGAACTCGACAAGGTAACCCCAGAGGAAATAGCCTCCTTCACTTCTTGTAAGCACCAGTCATCTGTGCAGAACAAAACATTGCAGGAACACAAAGCTGGTGATTGCTGCTTCCAAGAGACTGGTGAGCCAAAGTCACTGCATGGGCAATCCCAGAGACAGAATTCACTCCAATCGTGTAGTAAGCAAGACACTGAGGACTTCAGAAGTGGTGCATCAAACACTGGTGTACCTGTGCATCGAAAAAGTCCCTGCCGAAGCGACTCTAGTCGGTCTGACCATGAACTTTCGCCATCTCTGTTAAAGCCTGAGCTGTGTCAAAGTAAGCAGTTGTTGCCACCTTCGCCGGAGGAATCATGTGAGGGAACACGTAGCGAGCGCCTAGGTGTTGGGATTGAAAATCCTGTAAAGGAAGAATTGACTGACCAGCTGAGAGATAAGCACTTGCTATCAGCCACTACAGATCCTGAAAAGAGTTCGCAAGAGCAACGCCGGGTGTCTGACGACAGAAATGTGCATTTGCAGCATTCTCCGGAAGACACTAAAAGGCCTATTGTCCGTTCGGTCAGCCCTGATGCGTTGCATCCTCCAAAGAGGCAAAGGATGCGGTTTACAACACTGCAAGAAGAAGCACTCGTATATGGAGTAATGAAGTATGGCAGAGGAAGCTGGAAAGAAATTAGTGAAGATGGCTGGTTCGATGGGCGCCGTACAACAGATCTGAGTGACAAGTACAGAAACTTGGAAAAGTATGGCCATCTTCCGAAAATCAAGAGACGTGTGTGTGATATGCTTAGTGCTGGTGTGAATCCCCTGAAGAAACTGCGTGCGCTGGTTGATCAGCAGCGGTTGCAGCGAGCAAACTCACCAGTGGCAGACGAGCTGCTGCATTGCAAAAAGAGTTCTGCGAGCCAGTCGAAGGAGTTACGAGGAACTTCGCCAGTATGCGACCCTCCTGATGGGGACAGCTCAACTGCATCATCTGATGAAACCTTTGCTGAGCCATTACAAAAGCGAGCCGGAACTGGAGGAGCAGCCGATCAGCAGCGGTTACAGCGAGCAAACTCACCAGTGGCAGATGAGCTGCTGCATTGCAAGGAGAGTTCTGCGAGCCAGTCGAAGGAGTTACGAAGAACTTCGCCAGTATGCCGCCCTCCCGATGGGGACAGCTCAACTACATCATCTGATCATGCCTTTGCAGAGTCATTACAAAAGCAAGCCAGAACTGGAGGAGCAGTCGCCTTGCCAAAGACAGTGTGCAGCAGCCCCTGCAGGCCGTCTACATCGCAAGCACATTCGTCTGCGCAAAGCCAACAAAATTCAGGTTCTGAGACGGATGTGCCGCAGGAAGTTGTCCTGGCTAAGTGTAAAGAAAAGCGGCGAAGAGTACCCTTCACGCCACTGGAAGAGCAGGCACTCGTGGCTGGAGTTATGAAGTTTGGTAAAGGCAACTGGTTCCGAATAGCGACAGAAGGTGGCTTCCTCGGGAGAACAAGCATTCAGTTAAGTGACAAGTATCGCAACTTGAAGCTGTATCGCCAGCTGGATGCAATTGAGAGAATCGTGAAATCTAAGCGCGAGAGGGGTGAGGATCCCTTGGAAGAGCTCCGAAGGTTATCAGCTGCTCACTGGAAGCGGTGACACAAGGCAAAATGAGCACTTCGAGATGTTAAATTTTTTAATCTTAAAGCCACCTTTTCAAATTAATTTTTTTTTAATTTTTGAGGCAAGACATTTAGTTAAGAAAATTTTAAATGTACTTGTTGAAAATCGTGTTTTTGTGTGTGTTGAAAAATATGGCTATGTACAGCCACCTGTTTAAATAAATCCATTTTTATTTTGCAACAATCAAGAATCTTAATTCAGGCAACTCAGGCTGCGATTTCGTTTTTGTGTTTTATGTTTATGTTGAAGAATATGGCAACGTAGTCGTATCATTATAGGGCATCAAACGTTCCACTTCAAAGGGCCCTAAACCAGCCAGAGGTCGAAACTCACTTGTGGTGTGGAAGTTGTGCACGAGTATACAATGAACAAGTAGCTGTGAGAATTTTTTGAAAGTGTGCCGTAGTAGCAGAGTTACTCTTGTTCATTGATTTGAACATGGTGATCGCTCGTTCCTTTGCTACCCCCTGCTTGTTAGCAGGGCTCTTAAACCAAAACTGTTTCGTTCACCAAGTGCTCTTCCCATGGTAATGTGACATACCATAATCGCTGGTGTGTTCTTCAAAATGGCCTGCACGTCTAGTTGCTGCGAGTTCCTGAACATTGTCTTTCTCGACGAGCTGGCGCGTGCTCTTGAATTTTGTGCCAGTATGGACCCTGCATTGTGTTGTACATGCGTCTTCACAGGATTGGCAACATGATGGAGTCATATGGTGGCACGCTGTGCCGAAGCGCTCCCGCTCAAGATGAGGAGCTGTCTTCTCTGCCTTCCCAAGATAGTGGTGAAAGTGTGGGTGGGCACACTCTTTAGATTCTGTTCGTTCAGCTTATTAGGCCACTAAGCATGAGTGTGTTGGTATGCTAGTAATCTGGTAATTATGTTTCATGCCGAAGTTGATGATCTCAAGTACAAACACTTGGGCAGCACGATCAACAGCAAGGACCACAGGGGACTGTTTGCAGATGAACCAGAAAGCATGGGTTTGAGTTTGATCAATCGCATCATCGCTTCCAGATCAGTTCACAGATTCAACTTGTCAATCTAACACATGTTACTGGGGAGGCAAAAAAAAAAAAAAAACCCAGAGAAGAGGAGAAGTTTCTTGGAATTCGTAATGCACCCGCGTCTTGTAGCACTGCTCCGTGTGGTATCATTGGTCATACTGGCATTCTGCACAGGACGTGCGTATTTACTTGGAATTTTCGCAGAAATGTCGTAGGTGGTTTAGAGACCATTAAGGCTTAAATATGTTTCAGTTGAAGGCACCAGGGAGTTTTTCGTATATGTATATGATTGGCCGAGTTGTATACAACTTGCTGCTTCACTGTAAAAAGTGTGCGCTAGCATTATGGAGCCCTGAATTAGGATGTTCTGGGAACTTTTGAATGTTGTGCACAGTGTCACACTATATGTGTGTGTGTGTGTGTGTGTGTGTGTGTGTGTGTGTGTATATATATATATATATATATATATATATATATATATATATATATATATATACACACACACACACACACACACACACACACATGTGCCTGCCGAGAGGCCCCAAAGTTTAATTTAAATTGGGGAGCAAGTGGGCCCATGCCATTGTCCATTGTCGCAAGAGGTTGGTGCATGGGAAAAAGTCAGGTGTTGTTATGTGATGTAAAAACATTGCCAACAGGAGCTGCAGCGGTGCAAGGGGCATGATGAAAACATCATGTCTTCATTGAAGGGCTTGCGTCTGGTACTGTTTACCAGAGTGGTAGCAGGAACCCAGAAGTGTTTGCAGAACATGAGAGTCCGATGTCTTTTGCTGTGCTCTGCTGGTTGTTATCACTGTCTGGATCAATCCCCATATTATTTGGGGCCCTGGCCAGCCCACTGTTCCCCTGAACCTTGCCCGATTCTCGGGGTTCCACAGCACTGAAAGCTCCATGGAAAATGATTGTTTGACATCTCTTTATACACGTGAATAAAGCTTCATTATAATTTATTTGAAATGCAGTGTCGCGCCCATTTTCAGTCTGCATGTGTACAAAACATTGATTGCTTAGTTAACTAAGTAACCAACAATGGGATAATAATGACAGACTATCTTTAGGTCAATGTAGCTACAGGGCTGGTGTTACACTTATTTGGCTATAATGCAGGTATAGAAAATGGAAGTGACGACTTGGCACAGGCTTTTTTTCTAGCTATACGTCTGCTACATTAGCGCTTTTTTTTAACATTGGTTCACCATTCAAATGAGCTGCACTTGTCCTGTACGCCAAGGTACAAAAGCCAACCACAGGCGTCTACTAAATGGGGCCAGTGGGGCACATGCCCCCACAGAGCTTTCCGGTAAGGGTGATGCCCCCAGTGGCGCTTTAAAAGACTTATTTTGTGCTCAGGCTAAAGACACGTATAATCGTGTCCGGGAACGCTCTCTACAGAAACAATCTTCATTGCTTGACGAAGCAAGAAGGATCACTGAAGCTACTAGAGAGAGTATTAGAGAGAGTTGGCAAAGCTTTTTCAACGTTTGAGCCGAGAGCCTGCTGAAGCTAGGCAACTTCAGATTGCAGAGCCTTCGATCCCAGCTTCAACAGGGGTGTGGGGGGGTAAGCCGCTACAATGATGGAACCACTTGTCATGTGTTTTGTTCTCCTGAAGGCATGCACCGCCAGTTGTACTACAACGCAGTGCACTCGGTGTTTTCCTCCTTAAAGACCGATATCCCGTTTGCACGTCGCAATGCGTCAACATTGCAAGTTCCGACAACACACGATGCCCCTGTTTTACGGGTCAGACTTTCAAGATGAGCGCCTGAGCCTCACTAGGACATACTATTTGACATTACAAGGCAGTGAGATAAACCTCCAGTCAGAACACTTGAAGATGTTCAGATGTTCACAGGTGAAATAGGCGAGTACCTGAGAACGCTGCTTTCGAAGTCGTGCACAATAGGCTGCGTGCGAAAGCTCGCATTGGACTAGATAAGTAACCTGTATATTTGACACCATTCCTTGAGAGCGTTTGTATAGTAGTTGGTTCCTCTATATATTGGTGCAACACAGTCTGGCCACGAGTTAGACGGTGCCTTGTTTTGAAAACTAATGCGCTTATTGGGGTGACAGGGGCAAAATTTGTTGTTTACACATTGCAGAATTATATTGTAAGCTCGCTAGATCTAAAAGAAATAAAGTTCGAAGTACTAAGAAGAAAACAAAAACTTCAAATAAGCCAATTGGCTGCAGTTACACCTAACACTCAATTCTTTTAGACTCTTGTAAAAAAGTTACATGCATCATTGAAAACGCCCCCTGTGGCTAAAACGAAATATGGTTGCACCAAATGGAAGAATAACCGAAAGTGACAAAATCAAACTTTTGCAGATATTCTTTTCGTAGTCTTTTTTTGTATTTTAAATCTTCGGCACGTCAAAAAGAAGTGCTCCAGAGATGCACTTTCATTACAGTGCAGCCATAAAGGTGTTTGGGCTAGACCCGACCTGTGAAGATAAAAGTTCAGTGGGCAGTCTCTACAACGTAGCCTTGTAATTACTATTTCTTCCTTTCTATATGGACACCACCTGCTCTTCCAAGGGAACTTTAGCTTAGAAAAATCTGGTAATATATATGGAGATTCGTTGAAGTTATTGGCCGTTCGACGCTTTCCAAATCATGCTACGGCGATATACGCCGACGTAGGCACTACAGAAAAAAACGATCTATCATGGGATGATTTTGCTAGAGAGTCTGCCTGTTCATTGAATTCTGAACCTCTATGGCCTTCTACCCACACTTGTGCTAGCCGCACATGTCTGGGAATGAGCAAATAAAATGTCTCCAAAGTACGCGATAAATTATGTGCGCTTAAGGCAGAACAGACAGAAAGGCAGTCTGTTAGAATAACCAGGGCTGATAGATTCTCGGGCGTGCAATGCTAGAACTATTTCCAGCAGTTCAGCCTCATAAATATGAGTAAAGTCCTGTAATCATATTGAGAAAGTGCAGTCTAGAGCGAAATACGATTCCCACACCTTCCTTCTCATCACAAACAGAAGCATCAGTCGCTTTATCACTACATGGTTGTTTCTAGATTGGCCAAGTGACCTCCTAAAATGCCATTTAGATATAGATATGGTAAACGTTTAGCGTTATTAGGGTATAGATGATCCAATTTAATTCTAATTGTTTATACAATGCTCAGTACAAAAACCTCCTTGGGGTGAACTTTTAATGAGGCCAAAAGTTTCTATGTAAAATTTACTTGGGGGGGGGGGGCAGCTTAGTTTAGGCAATAGGTGGTAAAACATGAAGTCCGCTGCTTAATGAAAATATACTGTGACCTCCTCCGTGGTCAATCATGTATTTTTAAGAACTTCCGTACTATTAAAATATGAAATCTTTGGAAAGAGAAGGTAGCTAGGCGTGATTCTTCATATAGAATAATGTTTGCAACATATAGAAGAAGCCCCAGACATAAACGTAGTGGTTCACGTTCCAACAGAACCAGCGGTCTAACTATAAGCTGGAGCAACAGATTAAAAAACGCAGCTGAATTCTAATATCGTCCTAATGTACCGCCGTCAGCACTTTTAACTCGAATGCTCTGAGGCGTGGCCTCGGCTCCCTAGGATGGATGAATGGATGCTATGAGCGCCCCTTTATAACGGGTCGTTGACATGTGTGCCACGAGGCTCGCAAGAAAAAAAAATGGGAAAAAAATCTTTCTTTTTATGTTGGCCGAATGCCTAATCTATTTAGAATAAATTGATCCTATTAATATAAGAAAAAGTATAAATTTGCGTTCCTTCTCTCTGACTCCTTCAGGCACAATGACCTCACTTTCCAACTATTTCTGTCCTTTATCTCTACTTTTTTTTCGGCCACTAATACTCTAACCGTTTCCTACTTGCTTCTATTGCGGACAAGTTCAGCTTTCCATGTTTGTCCCTGAAACCTAAAGTCTCATGTAGGCTTGTACGAACACATACCTGGGTGGATTTCGCCGCATTCAATCGTTTCCTTAACTCCCCCACAGCATGTACATTGTTCTTTACTGAATCTCGCTTTATGACTACGCGCTCTAACGCTACCCGACCTCGCTTCAAACAGTAAAGCACTTCCCCTTGAATTATCATAAACCTCTCCCTCCTCATTTTGTTTTTGCCCTTTCTGTAGTTACTGAGAGCCGTTTTTTTTTTTCATCGTTGTCATCCAATAAATCCTCTCTGGCTTTTCGCTTAACACTTTTTGTGATCATGTCGCACACACTGCCAGTCATGTATCTACTGATGAGCCTCCTAGTTTGTTTTTTTTTTCTTTACGCTGTGTTCACGCTCTTCCTATACAAATACCTGAACACTTTCCCTGCCCTTCAACTCTCCTTCATTTTCCTAAGCCTCTCTACAAATATATTGCTCTTAGCTTCCCTTACTTCAAAGCCTGTCCATTCCATATCCCCCTTTACAGCCTCATTCGTCGTCTGCCCGTGGGCGCCCAACGTGAGACGTCCCACAGTCCTTTGATTTACATTCATTCCTGATTGCACCCCTGACTTTATGCACACCACTGAGTTTAAGCCCTGCAACCATTACGCCTTTCCACAGACCTCGAAGCACTTCGTAACTATATACCCTCATAACGCCCTGTGCTTCACCATTGCAGCATTCCTCTTTGTTGCCGATGTTTTTTTCCTCTACCTTCATATATCTATCTCCCTCTTTTACCTATACTTCGAGATACTTGTGCTCGAGCGCTCACCCTTGGTTTTTCTTTGCCCTGTATTGAGACCGCCTGGTCTTGAATACTATCAATGCCCATTTTGTTGCTCTAAATCCTAGTCCTAGATCCTCGCCCTCCATTTCACACATATCTATACCTGGCGCTGTATATCGTCTTGACTGTCCCCAAATGGGACAATATCGTATGCATAAAATAGAACTGCAAGAAACTGCTCAACCATCACGCCACCCTGTTTGTGAGGAAGAATAAATCCAATGTTGCTACCTTCTAGCGCTTTTTCCATCCTCGTCATGTACAGCATGAATAGCAGCGGGATCAAAGGACATCCCCGTCTCAGCCCCCTTTTATTTCAACACTGCCATCAACAATTCACATTCCATGCAAACTGTAATTTCTCGGTATATTTCTCTCAAAAGCTGTATGTATACAATCGTCACCTATGCCCACTCCCTTCAATATGTCCTACAAAATTTCCTGATTAACATTTGTCATACGCCCCTGTGATGCCCAAATAAGGTACGTATGAGGGCCTCTTTTATATTTTAGATATTTCTATACACTGAGCAAGAGCAAACAGGCTATCGTCCACCGGCTTGTCGATTAGGAATCTATTCTGAAGTTCTCCCAAAATAGTTTTTTTTTGCTCCGCCTACGTTTCTATTTTTAATTTTACTGCCTGCATCGCCAACCTGTATAGCAGAGATGTAATGGTGAGTGGTCTATACGAGCGAATGTCAACCTTTTCTCTCTTGCCTTTATTGATTAAGTTCAATCTATATAACTTTCCCGCAAAATGCCTGGTATTTTATTCTCATGTAAGCACTTATCTACGGATTTCAGGAGTGTTTAGTGTATGTCCTAGTTCGTTATTGAGGCGGACAGGATCACCATCTAAGTCAGGAGTATTGCGGTTAGAAATTTTTCCTTCGGCCTTTTCCAATTAAAATGCTGAAGTACTACCTCTTCGTCGGTTGCATTCTTTTTCATACTTTCACTCACCGAGGGAAGTCCCTTGAGTGACCTTTTTAAACGAATTTGCTGTTACCTTTCGGATATAACCTACAAATTTGCACAGCACAAGACTACGAGTAGTTACGAGGTAACTACAGAAGAAAAGACTAGGACAGAAAGAGACAAGAACAGAAGAGACAAGGACAGAAAGACGTAACTACGAGTAGTTACGTCGTAACAACTCATAGTCTTGCGCTGTGCAAATATGTTGATTCCCAATCACCAACTAGCCCAAGCATCTGTCTTATCAACGATATAACCTAGCGCTTTGTACCCTTCCAATTTATTTCTTCCTTCATCTACCATATGTTGCTACATTGTGACAGACTTCCTACTCATCCAGCGTTCACTTTCCCCCACCCAGAGGTGTGGTCCGAGACGTTGGCGCGCCGCCGCCGCCAACTGATCGGCGCGCCGCCGATGTGTTTTCTGGGCGCGTCTTTTATGTACGTATGTCCTCCGAGATGGCGTGCGCGCTTTTTATGTGCGCATGTCCTCCGAGATGGCGCGCGCGCCTTTTATGCACGCATGTCCTCCGAGATGGCGCGCGTGTGGCGTGTTTCTCTCCGGCCGCCCCAAACGCCGCGCTCCCCAGCAAAATGAACGAGTATCGCCTCGCGAGAGGGCACTGACTCTGGCAGCGGTGGACACAGCGGCAGACAGCAGAGTGCACTGTATTTCAGCATGCGCATTTTTCCCCCGTACGAGCAAGAATGACGGCAAGAATCTTTGATATGTAACACAGCAGTGTTTCATACTAGGTACTTCTAACTCTGAACACTTGTCGCGTACTTCTTGAACAAGCAAAGCATTTTGATGTTCGTTCTTACATTGCCTAAAGGCAATGTAAGAACGGCAAAGGTAAGCCCAAAAGATTAAGGTGGGGAAGCGCAACAATTGAACATTTGCTGGTCTTTGTTTCGTGAAAAAATAACTCCAAGCCACACGAACACACACGAAACCTGAAGTACAAAGATTAGACAAATCCGTGTACTACCCATCATTCCCACGCTCGCTCAAGCGCCGTGCACTGCAGCTCACATAGACACTAGCGCCAGAGTTTCCTCTAGTGTACGTTTAGGAAACTCTATGAAACGGGGAATGTGCAGCTCACAATGCTCAAATCAGCCAATGGCCGTGTACTTTGGGTTTGCGGCGTCGTCATTTGCGTTTACGGCAGCAGCCGTTGAGAGAACAGGGAGCGATTTCTAGCCAGTGACAACAATTGGTGAATAGCTGCGTGCTGCGCTATAATGTTTGGATCACGTGTTCTTAGCTGTCTCGACTACCGATCTGCATCGCTTTCATACTATGTTCAAAAACCACACGCATCTACAAGAAGTGAATCATGATGAGTGGGCGAAGCTCTGGGTATCGTATCGGTGAATAACCGTAGGTTACCCGAGCATTGCCCCATATAGTGTATATTGAGTGACAAAGTGTATAGAAATGTAAATTTATTTTAATGATCGTGTGATATGAATGGTTTGATATGAATGCAAAAGCATCAAAAAGTTTTTGGTTTACCTCAAAACACGAGTATTTTTCGTCTCGACCGACTACAGCATCGATGAAGTGATCAAGGCCCGGACCACGGCCCAAGTGATCCACCTCTCCTCCTCCAATTCAGGCCACCAACTTCTAAGCGAGGCTGGCATGTTACCATATCACTACCTTGAACGCGCAGTAACAATCCCCAGAGCTGTCCGCGCTACCTACATGATAAACCCATTTCCGCGAAATGTTCACCCGCAACACAACAAAGGCAGACGCCTGGCCCACGCTCGCGCGACCCTCAACCGTACCGCTGTGAATCGCAACTCTACTGCCTTCGTCGATGCGGCGCAATACAACAACTCCTCCACCTTCGCACTAGCGGTAGTAGATGAAGACGGAGCCCTTTACGCTCAGCCGCCTCGGTTAGGCTAGCAACGAGCGCCATAGCCAAGCAGGTTGCGATAGTTTTAGCCATGATCGACCCCTCACACACCCATGTCTTAACAGACTCTCGCGCCGCCATTTGGCCTTACGAAAGCGGCAACATCGCTAGAGAAGCAGGCCACATTCTACAAACACGCAAATTCACGGGCTTGCACTACCTCTCCTTGTTTCTAGGCCACATGGGCAAAGAGGTCCACCCACAGCAACCCAACCTCAACGAAAGGGCTCATGATCGAACGCGAGAACAGACCCGTCCCGACGATCAATCAGCCACCGAAGAACTGGGTCCAAACCTACAGTTTAATGATCTTTTGTTCTACTTTCACGAAATTACCTCCTACTACCGAAACGATAGAAGCCAATACCCTTTACCACATGCAAAGCTCGAACGCGCGTAAGGGGTAGCTTTTCGCAGGCTACAAACGAAATCGCACCCATCACGGGGTGATGATAATGATCACAGCCGTTACAACTCAGACATAGATTCACAATGTCCAGAACGATCAAAAATGTACTGTTCACTCGAACACATGCTCTGGCAATGTCCCGCGTTACCTCGAGGACCTCTCAACAGTGAGTCTAACTGGGAAGAGGCACTCAGGAGCCCCAGTCTCAGAAACCAACAAAAGGCAGTCCAGAGGTCCCAAGAACTGGCGGAGCGCCACCACGTTCCCGCCCCGACTTGGGCGTCGCCTACAGTAGCGGCTGCTACTGTAGGCGACTGTAAGCCTACATTCTACTTCTGTAGGCGACTCGGGCGTCGCCTACAGTAGTGGCTGCTACTGTAAGCCTCCAGGGTGTCCCTCGTGGACACCCTGGAGGCTTTAACTACTCAGGACCATTTAATAAAGTTCTTGACTGACTGACTGACTGACTGACTGACTGACTGACCGACCAACTGACTGACTGACTGACTGACTGACTGACTGACTGACTGACTGACTGACTGACTGACTGACTGACTGACTGACTGACTGACTGACTGACTGACTAACTGTTCTGTCTTGATAAGCAAATATTTTGTAGTAACTGCAGTGTCTGTATTCATGGTAAATTTTATTGGGAATATTTCCTTTCCTGGACATTCAGAACACTTGGCTGATGTCGACTCCAGTTTGGTGCCACGCTGTATATACTTTATCTGAATAATTCCCACACATCCGCGTCAAGTGTCTTCTTGAGGCTTTGAGTTGTCTGCTGGAGAATCACAGCATACGTTATTACGGACGCAGCCATCTGCAAAAAGTGAAATGGTGAAAGTGTGCTTGTTAGAGTAGTTTACGCACCTCTGTTTATAGACTGACCCGTTATGTTGCAGTATCTAGCAAAATGATAATTTTTCGACACCAGGAAGTTATTTCACAGATAGTTTGTCATAGCCCCCCTCTCTCTCTCTCTCTTTCTCTCTCTCTCTCTCTCTCTCTCTCTCTCTCTATATATATATATATATATATATATATATATATATATATATATATATATATATAACTCATCTTCTGATTAAGGGAGGACCCCTCCCGAAACTGTTGGGAAATAAAATATATTTATCCTTGTTGACAACGCTCCCGTTGTGCCCTATCCCATACCTTCACGATGACTAACTGGCCCATTGAATTATTACTCCCAGTATATATATATATATATATATATATATATATATATATATATATATATATATATATATATATATATATATATATATATATATATATATATATATATATATATATATATATATATATATATATATATATTAATGAGATATAACAGACAGTAATGCCAAGGAATGTACAGGGGAAGTTATTAAAACCAATGGAATGTAAATAAGAAGAAAGAAAAGTGGATGAAAAAATTACCAACTGTGAGCAGGAATCGAACCTACGACCTTCGAATTACGCGTTCGATGCTCCGAGCATCGAACGCGTAATTTATATATATATATATATATATATATATATATATATATATATATATATATATATATATATATATATATATATATTAAACATTTGGCACACTTACTACAATTAAATATATATAAATAGTTATATTTCATTCATCAGTGGTTAAATTCAGCGATAAACGCGCACGCCTCATCGACACGCCAGCGAGTATCGTGACCACTCGAATGACCAGGCACGCTAAAAGCGTAGCAAAGCTGTGTATAGTAAAGCACATTACTGTTTAGAATAATATAGTATAGAAAGGCAGTGAGAAAGAGAAGTAAGTGTGAGCAGGTGAGCGTAAGGAGGAGGAAAGGAAAAAGAGAACAGCTTGCGGTATACAGTGCAACATGCGCTAATTCTTAGTTAAAGCTCATTTTTATCGATTCTACAAAATATCTATGGCGTAGCGCACCACTGTGTAGTCTGCATGCTACTTAGTTAAAGATAGGTTCGACTATCTTATATTTTGTGTTGGTCTAACTTTCATATGGTCGGTAAATTTTTGTTACATATGCGAACGTTTTCAAATTCTGCTTTAGTTCTTTCCCAAATTCAGGCATGGGAGAAAATAGAAACGCAAATGTACATTTATTTTTCCCCACAGCAACTCCGGAAGTCAGCTTAGTTTAATGATCGACATGCTTCGGTAGAATGCTACACTTATAGATATCAATTACAACTCTAAAACCATGCCATGAAACATCCTCGTTGGTACGTATGGTTCAAGGAACTAGCCTAATCGGTTTGAGATGGTAACAATCTTTTACTCACTGAAACTAGTAGGGACATATTGAGTGTGAAGAAGCCGCCACCTTCAAATGCCATATCATCCGGGTCAATGGAGTCACGAAGGCGTTCAATCTAAAAAAAAAGAAGGATGCGTGCATTGCCTTACGCCGACTTTACCACAAGCCATTAAATTGTATACTAACTCTCCATGATAGTGCACCTTATTTGGACTTAAAGAACTTCAGGCAATGACGTAGCCTCATTTTTTTCTTGTCATTTTCAATGATGAAACTGTCTGAGAATTCACGACAATGGCCCTCGTTCAGAAATAACCTCACCATGCCGTTGCCATGGTGACGCAACAGCTGTGCACCACCTGGTCTCGCCGTGCATCGCTACCACAACGTCATGCCAAGCCGCGCATGCGCCAATGCCATGCCGGGCAAATAAGTTGTGAGCATATTGGAAGGTCTTATATTCATGATACAGCCTTCACATTTCATATAATTCGGATCAATGACGTGCTGAGGGCGTAGAATCTGAGCAAGAATACTGACACTGCATCGTGTCGATCTTGTCACAGGAAACAAAGTTGTACATTACCTCTTCGCGATAGCACCCTGGGCTATGGAATATAAAATATTTTATGCAATATCTTATACTATTACTCCATTTCTACTGTTTTATCTTTTGTAGTGCTTCTTTTGTAATCGTTACTTCTCATCAACCCTATTCTTAGCACTCGATAGCGAGCTCGTCTCATCGGCGGATGTCACTGAAATGGTTTGATGTTACCGAATGAGCACTCCGGTGCTATTGAAAGCTAAGCGCGACATTGAGTTCATGAATACCACTGAGGACACTTGTGGTTTAGAGAATAAGTCCGCAACATGAATTTCATACAAACGCGCGATGAAAGAGACAGAATGTTAGGTGGGCCAATGAGACTAAGAAGCTTGCGGGTACAATGCGGCAGCAGAAAGCACAGGACCCAATTGACAGGCGGAACATGGGAGAGGCCTTGGCCCGGCAGGGGGCGTAGTCTGGCTGATGAACATGATGATGATGATGATGATGCATTAGAGTTTCGGCGGTAACGAAACTGCAACATACGAAACACTTCTTGTTACTCACCTGATGTCGGACAGCTGCACTTACATTACATCGAAAGTTCCTGCAAGCATCTTTCAAACTTGCAGCCTATAGAGAAATGTGAGGAGAATGCATCATGCGTTGGTGCGTGAAAAAAAAAAGATTTCACTCAAACATAGAAGTTTTCAGAGTCGGCATAGACCCATTGAGATTGTTTTATGCCTACATAAAGTTCGTGAAACTTCTACGGACTAGATTTTTAAACTGTATTCAAGACAATTTACAATTACCTTAGGAGACGCTGTAAAAGGCTCAAAAAGTGGTGCAGTTCGATCTGTCATTCACAATTTACATACCTGCAAAGACACAGTTACGGCAAAACACAAGAACAACGAAGAAAACTACTCTTTTCGCTTTGACAGGGGAAAAATTATAGGCAAGAAACAGATATACATGCGCCGCAGAATTTTTTAATACATGCGCCGCAGAATCAATACATGACTTGGCACAATACCCCCACAACTGTGGAAATATTAGTTATTTTACTTAATTTTTATATTGTGTTGGAGAGATACTATTTTGCAATAGGTTCATTATACCTGGGTGTTCGTTTGAGATTACTGGTATTAATGCTGCCAGTTTTTGTAAGCCGTAATTTGTTCGTGATCGCGATTCGACTGTTTTGCTTTCACAAATGTTCCCACTGGTTTCTCGAAGTATTCAAAGCATGCGTGATAGTGCTTAAGTATGAACGTGCGAATGCACTAGCGGAGAATGCAGAAATTGAGCATTTGCATGTTTAAAAGAGTAGTTAAGAGTACTTCGTACTCTACTACGAAAAAGCTTAAAGCCGTTGCACGGGCTTCACACTTGACGAGTCACTGTTAACTGTGTTTAGAAAAATTTATTGTGACAAATGTCAATCAGATTTCAACAGAACATTTTCTTGTTAGACATGCATGACAAAACAGAACCCCATCACTGAGAAATTATGACGGCCTCGCGCTTAGATGCTAAGCTTCAAAAAAAAAAAAGTGAGGCGAAGCAGTTCTCTTTGTTTCTCTGGACTTTTCTTTTACTTTCGTCCTCTTTTTGTTTGCTTTCTGTATTTCCGCTTTTCGTCTTTTTTAATCTTTTTTTCACCTATTTATTCTTTCTCTTTATCTGTTTATTTCTCTTTCAAGGTCTTTCTTGCTGTTTTCTTTCTCCTTCTTTGTATTTGCCCTTGCTTCCTCCTTTTCGCCTATTGTTCACGTGGTTTTGTTTGTTAAGCCAAGGGCACTATATTTTTCTACTTGTGATAATGCCTCATTCGACTGAAGCATAACTTTTGGGACTCACATATGAAAGAGAACACCGATGAATTGCAGAAGTCTCAGGAGAAAAACTGTCGTTTTTTTGCTCCGAGTATCGGCAGACTGACTCTCCAACAAAGTATGAGCTATGGCATTTCAAAATTTTAGCTTCGGCGTCAGATGCGGACGCTGAAGTTTCTTTTTGAGGTAAAACACAGAAAAGTAGGTTTTAAAGCAGATGCTCACATATCTCTCGATTAAAAAAAAGAACTGCGCTATGTTTGCTGCGAAAGTTTTAAATCACTTAGAGTATTTTGGATCATTAAGAACCAACTACAGCGCAATACCTCACTTTGCCTACATATCACGCTTCTTGACCCAAGAAATGAGACATCGTTATGCTCAGTGACTTACCCGCTTCAACACCAGAAGAAATGCGTTTAAATTTTAATTTTTTTCCACGGACGATGAGTGAGTGAAATCTTTTCTATTGAATGGTTACATAGTGCTGAGCTGGTAAAGCAAATCATAAATAGGAAGTATTAGTACTTGAAAAGTAAATAGGAAGTATTTGAAAGTAAAAAAGTATTTTTACTTTGATGAAACCTCACCTACTGTATTATACATGTATTAACTTACCCACGCTTTACGCAAAATGTATGTAGTCATTTACATACATTTACATGAAAAAAGGCATTCTGCCTCAGCCGCGGCGTTGCGAAAATCCTCCGTTCGCACCACAAGGAAGTTGGTTCTTGTTCGCGCAGCACACGTGCGATTTGTCTCTGTACCTTTCGCTGCATTGCCCAAAAAAGTTGCCCACCATTTACTCTCTATATGGCGATGCTGTCTAGCGGGCGTGGTGCCCTACGTGTGATCCCAAAGTGGCAAGACCAAAGCCTAGCCACGGGGGCCATATTCTTGGGGGAGGCGAAATGCCGCTCGTGCACTCGTATTAAGGCGCGTGTTAAAGAATAATAGAAAATCTGGGTCTTAAATTCCAAAACGTGACATGATTATGAGAGTCGATATAGGGGGGGGGGGGGGGCTTCAGAAATTTTGATCATCCGGCGTGCTTTAACAAGCACTGACAAAACACAGTACATCGGGTCTCTCATTTCGCCTCCGCTGGGACGGAACCCACGACTTTTCGGTCATCAGCAGAGCACCGTAGCCACTGCTGAACCGAACGTATTAGAGAACATCAGGTGGTCAAGATATGCGGATCCATTAACTGAAGCGTTTCTTATAATACTGTGAATTTGTGTTGCGGCTCTAAAGACCAAGAAACATTCATATGCTTAAAAAAACAAAGGTTGGCTGGAGCCTACCACTGTACTCACCTTGTTTATCAGTGACTGGCTCGCGTGTGCCAGCGTGAAGAGTTCATACGCAACGTAGGCGGTGTATGCGATAACGCCGTACTGCTGTTCGGGAGCGTAGGCTGCGTAGCAGGCTTCGTACACGCAGATGCAGGGTACCACGAGGGTGAAAACGCTCGCAGAGAGCAGCGACCACACCCAGATGTCGTTGATGGCCCGCTTCAACTGGATCACGGTGAAGACGTTGAGCCTAATCTCCTCGACGCGTCTGGCCATGTTCGCGTGGCGGTTGAAGCCGGTGGCCGTGTTCCCAGTAAGAAAGGTGAGAGCTTCAAGTTCATGCTCCAAATACATGCAGAGGGCTTGAGCTGACGACTTCAAGGCGACTGAATACATGGTGTCGTAGACCAGCCAGAATAGTGTTAGGAAAAGTGTCGCCATCCAAAAGATAGTTTGCGTGAGTGCGTTTTTTTGTTCGTGAGGCGCTTGAGGCTCCGTCAATGTTATAAGTATTGCGTAGATTATCCAAACACAGCATCTTCTCACGTCAGCCCAGAAGATCCTTTGGGTTGAGCAGCATTCGCAAGGCGTCATGCCGGCTCTCTTCTCGTAGGCATAAGCCCGTTGGTAGATTGAGACGAGCTTAGTAGAGCCCCGCAGCATGCAGACGTAGTTTATGGTGACCCTGCATATGAAAGACCAGTTTTTCCTGTATTGTGGGAAGCAACCGCAATTACAAAAAACGTGGAGGCGAAGTTAAGGCCAACAAGACCAGCACACTAGACTGATGTCCCCAACGGGATATGCGAAACCAGGCGGGTGTCCGCACCTGAACAGAATGGAATTTACTGGTGCTAACACCAAAACACACTTCCACACCTAAAGCTGACTGGTGATGGGCTCCTCAACGGGATCATAACAGCAAGGTTGTCATCCTGCATTCTCTATCTGGAACTGGTTTACCTCCCTACCTTTCCTTCTATACCATTCTATCTCTCTCTCTGGAAATAATCTCACCACCAGTACTCATACAACCGTGCCCGTACAAGCAGTAAAATTTCATACGACATTTACCAAAATAACGGGAGTGCCGCAATCGTGCAGCGACCACGAAAATAATGGTAGTACGTAGATTCGCTCAAAGACCGTGTTGGCTGCAAGCCTTTGTGACTTTACTAGTAGTGTTCTGACTTTTGATTCGGATAAAACAACGGATCAGTGTAAACTTCGTGAACTTCTTCAGATTGTCAGGCATTCGGATTGTCAGGCGTTCGGCTGGACGTTGCTTCTCCATGGCCGAATGGCCTTTAGCTTCGCTTCATTTTGGGTAACCTTCCAGAAACTGAGTGGGTTAATTTATCAAAAATTGAGGCAGCTATGCACTAGTGCGGTTAACACCCAGGAAGCAACAGTGTTGCCTCCCGTCTTTTCTTCTTCTTCACCTTCACGTGCCTCGTCAACATCTTGCTACAAAGTAGTTCTGTCTAACCCACTCACGTAGTCATTTCCCTCCTACTCACACTCTTTCGCACCCCTCGATATTACTCTATCATATATGGTAATTATTGCTCTTTTTCTCTCAATTCGTCAATGAAACGGTCTCGTTTCATTGTTTCTTTCTTCGTACTGGCGTTTCGATCTTTTCACATGCAACAGCAACCAGCTTCTTCAAATCTCTTTCCCGCCCAGTTCTCTCATTTTTCTGTATTTTTGTGTTCTCTTTTTTATCCTTCTTTATTTTTTTCTTTATACCTATTTTTACTTTGTGCTCCTGTTTATCTGCTTTCATATATCTTCGTTTCTCGCCGCACTCATTTTTTCGCCTTGTTCTTACCTCTTTTTTCCCCATTTCCTTCGATAGCTACCTTTATCTGTCTTCCTATTTCTTCTGACTATCTTCTCTCTGTCGCACCCATAGGAGTTATCGCACCTCATCTTGGAACAAATCGGCATGCATATCCTGATAGGCGAACAGATGACGAAGAAGTAAAAGAAAAGCGTGCGCAACTCTATGGTGATCTTAGTTTTGAAGTCGCACTACACGGCATAACGAAGATTGTCTCAGCTTCATTGTAAAAGTGTCAAGTGGTGTAGTGGAACTCCCGAACCCCCACGGAACTTTTCGTTTTACAAGATGGCTACAGGAATAAACGAAACAACATGAAGCCGGAAAAACAAAGTTTAGCAAATACAAGTAACACGCATAATATCCAGTCTCTTTAAAACGTCGTGCGTTGCAGTTCTTTTGCACACTGGTGACACACTTCCCCGTAGTGTACTGATTTGAGACTCTATGCTACTAATAAAATACACTATACGTTCTTTTGCGATCAGTGTATTTTTCTTGTGCGATACTCACTTGAAGAACAACATGGAGTGAAGAGTGATGTGGAGGCCGTTGTCGACGCGTTCCCGATGACCGGACCACTCGACAGTCCACGAAGCCATCGTGTCAGCCCATGTATAAGTCAGTAAAGCGACGCACGCGCAGCTGTAGATGGTGTACCAACTTCTCCAACGAACTCTCCTCGGTTGCTCTTGAACACCACTGAAAATGCCCCGGACGAAGAAACAACCGCACAGCTGGCCCAGGCGGCCATGTAGCTTGAAGCTACGTGCCAGGAGCGAAGAACAACTCAGTGGCTTGTTCTTACACGTAGATGGGCTTATACTGGCAGCCGTCGAAATTTGAAGGTACTTCTTCACAAAACAGAGCATCAGAAGGTGACGTGTGAAGAAGGGAACTTGGGCAGACTGAGTCTTGCAGTGCGATGACACGGCCAGAGAGTCGCGTTCGGCTTGAAATAGTGTAAAGAAATCTTCTGCGTGATTACATCAGGGACTAGCTGCCGTGATTTTTTTAACCGGTATATGATGTAACACGACAGGGAATATCTTTCTAACTGGCTGCTTGCAAAAGTTCGAAACGCTGACGATGATTGTAGAGTAGTAGGGCAGGGCAGTACAACTTAAGGGCTCAGATCTCATGTGCCTCCGAAAAAACCATGCGCTCGTCGTTGGCGAGCTAGCGGGTCTCTTCGTTAAGTCCGGGAAATTGTACACTTTGTTGGATTGACGGCACTGTTGTCAGGACTTATTTCGGCAAGAAGGGACGTTTTTTCGGCAAGAAGAGATGTTTCTAAATTTCGGGATATTTGTATCAAGTGCGAGACGCTTTGAAAAACAAGCTAGATTATAAAATTTCGGGGGCTTTGCACCATGCAGGTGATTCCAAAGACAAAACAATAGAAGGTGAGTGTGGTGATACGAACTCAAAAAATTAATACTCTTACATGATGTAGAGACCTGTGTCTTATGTAACCTTTCTGTCTGTCCGGTAGGGCTTCAACTGTGGGATAATTCATGGAGTGCCTGACCTCATCGAATGTGACCAAGGCGGGCTCTGTGTTGAAATGGACGAGAACTTCGACGTAGTGTCTCTGAAACGAATTGGCGCTTGAGATTTCGAAATGGCGTGTGACTTTGTTTTGAAGCCTCACAAGCGAAACTTTTCAGGAAAGCCAGAATGTAGCCTCTTTCTCCAAAAGTATTATTTACGCGCACATGGCGTGAAGTAGCAGCTATTCTTCCAAAGGGAATATTTTGCTTTCGCGCACCAGCGTGGCGTTCGTTTCAGCTGTATTAATATCCACTTCGGGGAGGGGTTAGTTATTCAATGTTCAACGCAGCTTTACGAACATAATGAGCTCAGTATATTTTAATTTTTTGAATTACGAACGAAGATAGCTCGGATGCTGGCATGCTAATTGCTGCTTTGCGTGAGAGGCTGTTGCATTGCAAATGCGTTCAGTAGCCAAGTCTCACAAAGTTTCCCCAAACTCAGCAGCTTCTCATTGATTTCTACTCAGCGGCCGTACCCCACGTGACATGCCAAATTCTTACAAAAAGAAAACATTAATTATGCGAGAGAATAGTAACGTGGGAGCTACATTCTGCGTTCAAACGTAAACTCAGGGGGATGGAAAAACAAACAGGCTGAACTCTTACTGCTAATGTAAAAAAAAATATCGGCCTTGCACTCTGAAGCAATCGGGGTGCTTTTTGTCTATGGCTTTCTCGCAAGCCTCTTGTATGCGAGTGCGCTGCGTTTGTTTGATGAGCCCAAAAAGTTTTGTGTGGGTTGGCGATGCAGCTGTCTCTACAAGGTCACAGTGCGAAGCCGTGGCTTGCTATGCGTGGTGTTGCGGTTGCAAGGCTAAAGGCACAGCAAAACTGAGTTTTGAGTAGAACAGTCACATTGCATTGTGTTGACTATCACAAGCAACCAAGTTGTAATGGAAAAGGTGGTCAGTGAATGCAGCCTTGCATTTGTGTGTGTCTGTTTCTACTGAGCAGACACGCACATGCACATACGCTAGGGGCGGCTTTTAGTAGACGTTATCGTTTTAAATTCCACTGATCCCTATTGAAGTTGTTAGCTCAACGGTTTAGTATGTGCTGTGGTAGGTATTGTTATGATTGTGACAGCAATCATATTGCTGGATTTTGCCACCGGTGCCGGTGTTACTCACCCTATACGTATACGTATCTATATATATGAAAATGCAAGAGAGAGAAAAAAAAAGACCAGAAGAAGACTCCAGAGCGTGTAGCCGAACTTGGGTCCTCTCAATCGTGAGTGTGAGGCGTTAACCACTGCGACACCGAAGAGCACGTCCTTCAATGTTCAAACAACATGCTATTTATATCTACCACTTACCGCTGCTGACGGGCATCTCGGTGGGAATTGGGTTTTCAGCATTACTAGCAAGATGGCGCAATGAGCACGCGTCACCACATTGCGTGGCGGCGCGTGCTCTAATCTCCCACGCGTACTTTGCCCCGCTTAGAGGAGGAAAGCATTGCTCCCTCGCGCGCCCTTATCTGGCAAAAGGGGGGGGGGGAAGAAGAGAGAATAGTACGTCTTGGCTGGCCTCGGGCTTTACCTGGAACGATTTCGTTGTAGTTACTAGGTGCACAAAGGTTACCGCAATCATTCCAGTCTCCGTTTGCGAGAAGCGCGCGCTCTCAGACACAGCGAAGTAACAACCGATAAGCTTATTTGCGTTCATCTGCACCTGTGAGTGTGTTTTGTGCGTCATTTTTACGTGAGAAACGTGGGACACGTTTCAATTTGCTTTCGATTCTGCGTGTAACCTTCTAGTTTGTTGCTATCGCGTTTGTTGTTTCGCCTTTGAGGCAAAGCTGGGTCTTTTTCCTTTAAAACCCTAATATATGAGTACTTGCGTATTTCTAAAACTATGTCACTAGCAAATGAAAAATATCGCTAATTATCACAAAATGATAAAATCGTCTGGGTATTAGAAGCAATCTATCAAAATTCAGAAGCACAACATGTGCGCATGTCATGATCATGCACACTGAAGTACTGACGTTCTAAGCATAGGTTGTGATATACTGTGTCACTCATACTTTATTTTGAAAGTTGCCATGCAGTGGTGTCACGTGGTTTCTTGAGAACTTGAGTTGTCTGTTCGAGGATTACAGCATAGCTTATCACGGAGGCCGCCATCTGAAAAATAAAAGAAAATGTTATCTTACAAATGCCTTCCACGCCGAAAGAATACATTATTTTTCTAGTGCACGCTGACCAGGAAGGCTAACTGAGAATCAGGTTTTAAGAGCGGGGGTATTTCCCCTTTAGGTTGCACTGGGTAATGCTAACAGTAATTGTCATCGTCATCAAGCAATACCCGCTAGCCTCATCTGCTTCAAATTCTGCTTCGTTCTCACATACACCTGCGTCGTTTTGTCTGGCACGTCACTAAAGATCACGTGACGTCCCGTGAATATTTTTCACGTGGCCTAAAAGAGCGACTTTGTCATAAAGTTAAACTAGTTTACCGTAAACTTAAACTAGTTTGCCGCAAACTTAAAGCCTAACCGGCACGTAGCTTACGTTCCGTAAAGGTCTACGTCTGTAAAAGCCCGCGCATACGCAGATTTTTTCCCGGTGTCAGGCAGCACGGTAACGTCAAAAAGTATGCGTACAAAGTGATTGATTGATATGTGGGGTTTAACGTCCCAAAACCACCATATGATTATGAGAGACGCCGTAGTGGAGGGCTCCGGAAATTTCGACCACCTGGGGTTCTTTAACGTGCACCCAAATCTGAGCACACGGGCCTCCAACATTTCCGCCTCCATCGGAAATGCAGCCGCCGCAGCCGGGATACGAACCCGCGACATGCGGGTCAGCAGCCGAGTACCTTAGCCACTAGACCACTGCGGCGGGGCAAAAAAAAAAGCATGCGTACAAAGTAAAAGCCCCTAACCACGTTACATTGCGTAACTGGTCACGTGAATATATCCATGTACCATTGTGTAACTGCTCGCTTAACTGAAAGCCAACTAACCCCACGCACCATCCTGTGGCGTGACTATATTTTCTTACACGGCCAAAAGCATTTTCTTACACGGCCAAAACAACGCAACATTGCGTTAAATAGTGACGATAAATATTCCCTATATAAACCATGTAACAGCACGCTACGTGACATGTTACCGCTAAAAGCCACGTAACAGCCCGTCATGTCACTACACAACATCACGTAACAGGTACAGTCAACCAACACGTCCAGCCAAGTCTAGCCATATACTATTATTACTATCGAAAACATACCATATCTAGGAAAATCTCGGTATTACTGTAAGAAAACGCTTAATAAGGCCAGCCGGTGGCTCCAACATTGTGCCGATAATACAAGGAGCGCCCTTTTTTAAGCCAGTAATGGATGATAAATGTTTTGTTAATTTTATTTTTTATCCACCTCAAAATATAATATCGGATTTGTTTCACATACAGGATTCACATTAGGGGGACTCACGGCCACGCGCACAACTATTTTTAAACTGATCAGTGCTGGCTGAGTTGAGTTGAGTAAACTTTATGTGCCCAACGGTTGTTGCTGTGCCCGGGGCTAGGCTGCCAGGGACACATCGTTCGAGGAACATCTTTTGAGGTCTTCGGCGACGGCTTTGGTCCGCTGGACGGCCCACGCCTGGTTTTCGAGGGCCTCGCTGAGAAGGGCGGCTTGCCATCACTCAGCAAGGTGCCCCATTTCGGTGGGTCCCTCAGTTGACGTCATCCTCTCTCGTGGCCTATCTTCATCTCTTTCGCATTGCCAAAGTATATGTGCCATATCGGCCCGTTCATGCGCGCACCACTGGCTGACGAAGCAAGTTTCACAAACAAGCGCAGAAATATGTCAATAGCTCTATTCATGTAGAGCCTTCCTGGATGTGTTGTGGTTCTCACGGCTGACTAGTTTATTGTGACGCCGTATTTAAATATATCATCGAAACCTCGAGTGCACTTCGGAGACTCGCACGTGCCAAGGTGCTTCGACATACGAGAGCAGCTTTGAAGGACCCGTGACATGGTCACCCAACAATAAACGGTTTTCGGCCACAAACGGAGGGAGGTAAAGAGCCATATGCTTGTACACGTGTGAAAACTAATCTGTACGAAATTATTTCAGTCCAGAAGAAGCCGTAGAAGACGTCAACCCGACAAACGCCGCCTACCACTGGCGATCGCCATTCCGTCATGGCGTGCGGGACGTCACAAGCCGAAAGAAGCGGTGTCGTTGTATGCTACCAAAGAGCACCTTTCGCAGGCGGTCACTGTGTTCACTGTGTTGCGAGTTGTGCTTGCCGCATCGTCCGCACGTGTCTGTGTTGTAAAGGCTGCGGCGTATAACCGGTGCCTTCGCAATGTCGTCGGCCCCACCATAACCTCACGATTTGGGCAGTGCTTTATCGAGCAGCAGAGGTGGCAATAGGGTTGTGTACGCTGCGCAGCTTAATTTCTGATTGATATAAGAGATTTAACGTCCCAAAACCACCATATGATTATGACAGATGCCGTAGTGGTGGGCTCCGGAAATTTCGACCACCTGGGGTCCTTTGACGTGCACCCAAATTTGAGCACAAGGGCCTACATTTCCGCCTCCATCGGAAATGCAGCCGCTGCAGCCGGGATTCGATCCCGCGATCTGCGGGTCAGCAGCCGAGTACCTTAGCCACTAGACCACCGCGGTGGGGCCAGCATGATTTCTACCCCATTGCCACCAGCACGAAAGCGTCGAAAACCGTGTGAACCCGAATTCCAATGACCTCGGCGTGGCGGCAGAGGCTGCCGACGGCCTTCCGCTATGTTAGATAGCTTTGTGTCAAGCGTGCCAGGTTAACAAGCGAGCTTGGGATACGGGTTTTGGTGGACGCAATATTAGTGAGCAAGTGTTACTTTGTGCAATGGAATTAGTGAAGCGTGCAGATTTCTGTTTACTATTAAGCATACATGCACGCACGACTTTCGGTGTTGAACATAATAAATAAGTGGTCGCAACAGTGTTGCGCGTAGCGACTGCTGTTTTTCGATCTGTTGTTTTCGTGCGGCATACGTAAACAATAGCATAAGCGAACGGCACGTCATTGCGGCGATAGGGTTACGCACGATATACATCTCGGCCGAATCCTTGCTTGAACTCGGTCTCTTGCATTTGGTTCCAGGAAGAAAAAAAAAAGGCAAGTGTGACGCTTAAACATCACACTGTCTGCGAGGATTTCCGTATATATTAATCCGTAGTGGCAAATGACATACGCGTCACACAATCGCAGGACACTTTTTGAGCTCAGACGAGTTGACAAAAAGGGTTCGCTGCAAGTACCAGCGCTAAATGGGTGACGCGGTGGCATTGTTTGGACCTCTGCAAGTAATTTGATTCTGGTGGCAAGTTGAACAAAGCAGAAAAAGCTTCACTGATAGTGCAGCTGACCACAAAACACGATCGTCCTCTGGAATGCAGGCCGTGCAGCAGCTCGTCCAGCAAGCGGTTCGTGACGTCATAGCTAGAGAGCACGCGCCAGTGTTGCCCGACTTTCAGGCCACTTGCTCGTTTATGAGAATATCCGATTATAAATTAACTGCGTGACCGAATGCGCTAAAATTTCTGCAGCTTGTCTGTGTACGTACAAGGATTAACCCCCACAAAGCAGATTACGGTCGAAAATTCGGTGGCATGTCCCTTTTAAGTGCTCATACTCGCCATCAGTTCAACACCGAATCAATCTGTTACTCACCGAAACTAATGCAGACATATCCAAGGTAAAGAAGTCGCCGCCTTTGATTGCCATGTCATCAGGGTTAATAGAGTCATGCAGGTGTTGAATCTGCGAAATGAAGGAGAAATGAAATAGTTATTGTTTAACGGGCTTTTCGTAAAAAGCGCATTGAAATACGCATGTGCAGTACGCTAAACAACCTGATGCTTTTACCGTATGCGCGCTATTATGGAGATTTAGGGCAACAGTGCTTGAGGCTAACATAGTGCATATACCTGGACGCCCGCTTCGAACTGACTTCAGCGTGGCGTTGACGTGCGCGGATTCCCAGTAGCAGCGACTATGCAAAATGGCTGTGCTTGTATTCAGGTAGCTTCGATGATGGAATATTATAAATAAATTTGAAACCAGCCGTGATGGTCTAGTAGCTAAGGTACTCTGCTGCTGACCCGCAGGTCGTGGGATAGAGTCCCGGCTGCGATGGCTGCCTTTTCGATGGAGGATGAAATGCTGCAGGCCCGTGCGCTAAGATTTGGGTGCACGTAGAAGAACCCCATGTGGTCAAAATTTTCGTATCCCTCCACTAAGGCGTCCATCATAATCATATGGGGGTTTTGAAATGTTGAACCCCACATATAAATCACCATGTATAACTGATCGTTGTTTTTAGACTGTTTCTGTTTTAGAAAACTCCAAGGCATAACCAAGGTTGGTGTCAACAAATCCGCAAAACAAGATTTTCGTTTTTGATGCTTAGTTCATGTTGACTTACTGTTATTATTACTAAAACAAGAAAAGTAATATTGCTGAATGCAAACATACACGCGGGAAATGTGTCTTTTAGTACACCTTTCATAATGCCTTCACCCTCCGCTAGTGGACGCTGCAGTCACAAGTTCGTCGCGTAAGTGCTATCCCGCTGGATTGCGGCATAGTTGCGCTATTCTCATAACCCGCGTCATCCCGCTAACATTATTCTATAAGTGAATATTGTTTTACTAAAGGAATATTTGACAGCCATTTGTGGCCCGAAGTCGCCAGGAAGTCCACACAGATCTGTTCGAATCGAATTCATGTTCGTGCACTCCGGAATGGCGTGGCCGGGTGCTGTGGGTGGCAGGTTCGATCCCCGCCTCAGGACGTATTAAAGACGATAGTCCTTCTTGGGGACTTACGACGCAAAAATTTGGATCTGTCTGTCTGTCGGGGGACTTGTCTGTCTGTCCACTGGAACGATACCCGAAACGACCAAAATCCAACCCCATCCGCAGTGCGCACCAATATTGCTCAAGCTTCAGGGGTCACACTTGTGCGATTGTCAAATAAAAAGCAATTATTGCGCACATCCGAGGCACAGCAATTACACGTCAACATCCTGTATGTGTCTCTCTTTATACTAGAATTGGAATACATGAGTAATTCTAAGGACCGTAGCGTTTAACACGCTGTGATGACAATCCAACGCTTGCACGAAGAGGCGAGTGTTTCCAACGCTTTGCTAAGACGACACGGTGGTGGCACCTACCCGTCGCCTTGCGATATACACCTTATCGCCTCCGAGACGGGCGCGCAGGCCGCGCGCTTCATTTTTCAAGATAGCTGCTAGATAGCGCCCATGTCTCACGTGTGACGTACCTCAATGCGCTCGTCCGCCTCCGCTGAACGCTTCCCGGCACTCTAACGCAGCGCCTCCAGAATACCATTCACGGATTTTCTCGCACAGAACATCAAATAAACGTTTCGTTCACTCTCTCCAGACGCAAGACTATCGTCTTTCGACAACATTTGCAGTGAAACATGCACATACGGGGCCAATTTTTTTTCTTTAACCCTTTCAGAGGAATCCCAATGGGGGTCCTTTAGGCTTCGTGCTACAAGCTTGCGGTTGTCAAATGTTCCTTTAATAAAGCTTCCTGCGGTTTACGTGATCCTGCAGAACTCATTTGCGAAATAATATCTCTTAGCGACACGATTACTGACCTCGCAGTCGCGGTGATTGCTCGTGGAGCAGCCACTTTCAGAGCCTTTTTTGTAGATGCTAAGGCGGGAAAGCACGCAGTCAATTTGCGTTTTTCTTTTCAAACGGAATCTTGGTATGTACGCGCATTTTTTCCCCAAAGATAGAAGAGTGTAATTCATTGTCAATGTCTGCGCTGGATTCTAAAAGCAAGGAAAGCTTAGAAGGGTGCGTTGAAAATCTATTAGAATACGGAGTGTTGCTAGTGGTGAACGTGCATTGCCATGCTGTTTGAAAATACATCATGCATCATTTGTACAACAATCACCATGGTGTATGTTTATCCCTTACAGTTATATGTTTTGAAAAAGAAGTGGGGTATTTTTCTACAGATTTGGTTTGGTTATACCACGTCCTAAACACGTTGCTTCTGTATTATGTTCGAATTCACTGTACCCACCTTGTTGCGGCTGTAACTGCCGACAGTATCCGGAAATAGGTAAATGAATAAAATAAAAACAACTGTTTCTAACAAAAAGAAGTGTTACGCGATACAGTATAATGGTTGTGGACAGAGAAAGCGACAGTTTTTATTTGCCTATGTAACACACCATGCGAACTAAATTCTAAAGAGGGAAGGAAGGAGAAAGTTTATTGGGCAAGTGAACTCGGAAACTATGTGCTCTGGGTCCAAAAAAGTACTTCTTTCCATAGAAAATATCACGAACCCCATTTTCGATCTAGCGTTGCTTTTAGATCAGATAAATTGCCACTGTTTCCTAAGACTACGTAAAATTTATTTCCCCAAAAGTGAAAACAAAAGATAAAGCACTGTAAATTCGTTATTGTTTGCTTTAAGGAAGATGTTCGTAATTTATGACTGAAATCCAGATATACGCAAAGCAAGTTCGCCTCGAGGAAATTTAGAGACTGTAGCAAAACATAAAAAAACATGCAAAGCCAGATATTTACAATATACCCTTTGTAAATTACATCATGCCATTTAGGGCTGCGTCGTTCATGTTTGCTTTTCGACCTCGTTATTTTTAGCTTTGAGTTTATTCTTTATTTGAAGCTGAGTAATCTCTCATAACGGGAACAGTGTTTCTCACGGAATTCAATTTGTAGGTACCACAGCTCAATGTGTAGATACCGATCATCAGGCCCGTAGCCGGGGAGATAAGGGGGGGGGCGAAGGGCTTGAGATCACCCCACACTAAATTCGCATGAAGGGAGTATTTTACCAATGACTAATAACAAAAATAGGTAATTGTTTTTCAAGGTCTTCAACAAGTGCCTCCTTTCCTCTCCCCCCCCCCTGAAATGATTCCTGGTTACATAACAAACACTGAAGGCACCATATCAGCAACATGCCATGTTATCTTTCTCAGGTCAAAAACACTCTCGAAGATATGCGACATGCTACTCACCTGATAATGAACGACTCTATTTTCAGCACTTTGGACTGCCATGCAAGCATCCTTTATCAGTTTCACCTAAAAAACCAGCCGATAGATTATGCAATGCATAGAAAACTTTTGTATATTTTAAGACACTATCATGAGGGTACGGGACTTTCGAAAACATGCATGAATTCATAGGGAAATACGCCAACAGCCTAATAAGCGACGCATTTTTAAGGATGAATGTGCGCGAATCATTGCTTAATTGAGCCATTCGCTGTGAGCAGTGTACAATAACTTGCCTTCTTAAAAGTCACATCTAAGTCTTATTCTGCTTCTGTAAATTAAAAAAAATTGGCTCAGTAAATGAGATATGCAGATTACTGGTACATCTCTAATTTTTACTTTACTGTTGTTAGAACACTTGATAACCAGGGCCCGTTTGCTTACCTCAGTGCTTTCTTGTCTTCTGTTCGCACAACAATTTCAACATGAAGCGATGATAAAATTTAAGGACTTGTTGAGAGATGTTAAACTTGTGAGTGCTTTGTAGCTAGTTTTCGACACGATGATTGATTGATATGGGGGGTTTAACGTCCCAAAACCACTATAGGATTAGTAGAGACGCCGTAGTGGAGGGCTCCGGAAATTTAGACCACCTGGGGTTCTTTAACGTGCAACCAAATCTGAGCACACGGGCCTACAACATTTCCGCCTCCATCGGAAATGCAGCCACTGCAGCCGGGATTCGAACCCGCGCCCTGCGGGTCAGCAGCCGAGTACTTTAGCCACTAGACCACCGCGGCGGGGCTCGACACGATGGTTATAGCGAACTGTTGTTACAATAGAGATCACCGTGTGGCTAGACAAAAGTAACACGCTCACCCTGTTTATCATCGACTGGCTCACATGGGTGAGTGTGGCGAAGTCATAGGCCGTGTAGACAGCGTACAAGATCACAAAAGAACGTTGTTCCGGGTCGTAGGCAGCGTAGCAGGCTTCGTACACGCAAATGCAGGGCACAAGTAGCACGAACACGGCCGATATGAAGATCGAGAAGACCCAGATGTCGTTGATGTCCCTCTTCAACTCGATTACCGTGAATACATTAAGCCTGACTTCTTCGATACATCTGGCCACGTACGCCCGATGGTTCGAGCTGATGGCGCCCATGAACAGCGTTAGAGACTGCAGTTCATAGTCCAAATAGTGGCAGAGGGCTTGACCGGATTGCTGCAAAGCTGCTGAGTACATAGTGTCATAGACCAACCAGAGAAATGTTTCCATCCAGTAGAGTGTTTGCGTCAGTGCACTGGTAACTTCGCCTGGTCCAGAGGGATCTGTAATTGCCGTTGCTATGCAGTAGAGCACCCAAACGCAGAATCTTCTCGTATCGTACCAGAAGATCTTCCACGTGGAGCAGCACTCGCAGAATGCCATGCCTGTTCTCTTTTCGTAGGCTGAAGCCCGTCGGTAGACTGAGGCGAGTTTCGTAGAGCCCCATAGCATGCACAGGAAGTTCATGGTGACCCTGCGAACATTATGCAAAAAGGCTTCCTTATCTATTGATGCGGTCACGTTCTTTAGTGGCTCTCGCATTTGGGAGCAATAGAAATTACGTATGACGAGCTTTCACAATCCCATACATTATTCCTATATTTTTATACTGTGTTTGTTTATTGGATTGAGGAACAAAAATTATCGACACAGATTTACATCCGTTAGTTAGATTTGCGCAGAATAAAACGCTTAACGAGAAGTGGAAGTGGTTTTAAGAATCGGTGGAAGCTTGAGCTTAACAAAGAGCGACGTCATAGTTGACAGTGTAATTTTTCCCGCAGCTGTTGCAACAGGAGCGGCAAACGAATATATATATATATATATATATATATATATATATATATATATATATATATATATATATATATATATATATATATATATATATATATATATATTTTTTTTTCTTGCTTCACCAAGGTGAGCTCGTGAAAACTGGGGTTGAGGAAACAACCTAACCATATCTAAAGTGATTAAGAAAACGGTCATAGGTACCGTTTTACTTGTATTGTTCACAAAATAGGTTAATGCAAATATGTTCACTCTCAGATGCCAAGCAGCTTATTGACTCAAGTACGTACGTGAGTCAAAGAGCGTGAGTCAAAGAGCTGCTTGGTATCTAAAAGCAACCTTACCATTGTACCAACTGTTCTCGCGACCAGAGCAAGTAGAGCGGTGGCCGTGGCCCCCATGCAACGGTGAAACAAGAAAAAAAAATGAAACGCAAGAACTAAAAAAGTCTCATCTAATAATTCTTAAATGACTAAAGGCACTAGCCGATACATTAATGCGAGGAAATATATCTTTGCCTCGTCGGCTAGTTGAATATTTCAGCAACGTCTAAGCCCAACCTTACAGAACAACGTCTAGTAGTTCGAATGTGCAATTTACCACTGGAGGGTAATGCAGCACTGCTCGGCGCGGCAGAGAAGCATAATTACAGCCTTCTTTTCCAGCTTCACTGCGCAAAGCAGCAGCGCAGAATTTTCATTGCTTCCAGATAACACTTTTTTTTTTCGCCGAGGTGGTTCGGAGAGGCAAATGATAATGTACGACCTGTCTTATCATACGTTTGCCGCCAGTTTTCGCTAGCCGTGTACTGGGACGTAACCAGAACAACAGCCACTGCTATCACCTTGTCAACACTTCGTAGCCGTGTCCTAGAATACACGTGCTTTTTTGAAAACCAGGGTGCAATACTAAAAATAGCCCCGCTGTGGTGGTCTAGTGGCTAAGGTACTCGGCTGCTGACCCGCAGGTCACGGGTTCAAATCCCGGCAGCGGCGGCTGCATTTCCGATGGAGGCGGAGATGTTGTAGGCCCGTGTACTGAGATTTGGGTGCACGTTAAAGAACCCCAGGTGGTCAAAATTTCCGGAGCCCTCCACTACGGCGTCTCTCATAATCATATGGTGGTTTTGGGACGTTAAACCCCACAAAGCTCATCTAATCTAATACTAAAAATAAAGCCCTTATTTTTATATACCATACGTACCTGAGTAACAGCATCGCGTGTATAACGATGTGCAGATTGTTGTCGACGTTTTCTCGGTGTCCGTACCATTCCACAGTCCACGAGGCTAGAGTGTCAAATCCAATCCACGCCACGAAGCTTGCGCATGCGCAACTGTAGATGGTGTACCAGCTTCTCCAACGGGCCCTCCTGGCTTGCTTCTGGGTGCCACTGAATATGTCCCGAACGAAGAAACAGCCGCAAATCTGACACAATCGGGCACTTAGCAAGACGCTACGCGCCAGGAGGGATGAACAGGTGAGTGGCTTCTTCTTGCATGTAAATAAGCTTCGAAGGAAAGCCATCTTGATTTGACGGTGCTTTGACAGTGTCTTCTGGGACCAGTATTGCTGCACTGTTTCCTTCTTGATGTTGGCGTCAGCGTCAACCTGACACTGTTAGTGTCTTACCGTAGTTTATACAAGTGATTCAAGAGGAGGGTGATGTCAAGCCATCAGAACGCTGAACGCGGACATTACTCAGTTAATTGTATGCTTAGTTAGTTACGTTATAAATTCTTTGTCGATTCGGAAGAAATTCACTTGACTCGCTGGGAAGCTTTGAGGACGTGATATCAGATTGAAGAACAGTAAGTGTTGGATTCTGGACGTTTCTTTCAAACATGAATTCAGAAAAGTTAGGCACATTTATAAGATAATAAATATTTGTGTTTGGGCACGCGACACATTCTTGCGGAAGGTTCGTAATGATAGTTCCGTGGGCCTGACCCACAGAACTGTACCTGACCAAGGATACACGCCGCTTGAAAAAACCAGAGATGACTAAGAAGTTGTGGGATAGACAGTTGTTCGGGCTGTAAACGCCACGCAGTTGCTACAGGGATATTCCCTGTTACATTGAATTGTGACTGAACTCAGCCGTAGTCGAAGTAGTTTACCCGTATCAATGTTTGCGGGAGGGATGCAAAGTTCAAATGAGTCAAGGCTGCTACGCGATTGACTGCTGTTGAAATCATCGCGACACTTTTCGCGGGAAGTGTTTACTGTTTTTACATTTTTTGAGTTAAAGTATGCCGACGAAGTCAAAATGCAGGCTACTGCTCTAGCGGCTCTACCCGCGTGCAGTGTATATGAGGTTTAAGCGTTTATTCCAGCTGATACACACAATGTGTGTGTGTGTGTGTTTGTTTCGTACCTCACCAGTAAATACTTAATTCGTCTAAAGGTCTACACAAAGGAGTGAGGTATCACCACTGTTCAACCTACATGTATTTAAAGAAAACATTTTTTTGTTTACTGAACGAAGAATGGAGCCAAACGCTTGCTGACGCCGATCCGCTAGCGTGAGTACTGATGCGAAGATTATCCTTTTGCGTGTGCCCACATGTTCAAGTTGATGTAGTTCAAAAAGCAAGTGCCATGGCAAGGGCGCCACCTTTGCAACTGAGGGTCGATTTCTGCCAAGTGATGTTTGCCTTGCATAGAATATATGAATTAATCTCTAAAGGTAAACTTTGTGCTTGCAGAATATTTACTGTGTTTGCGGTGCGTTCTGCGCGTGGAATTATAAATTAAGGTCACACAGAATGGCAGTGAGGCCAGCTCCACGCAAAAAAAACTGACGCGCAGAAATCGTGCAAGGCCACCACACCTGAGGCAGGGTGACATCACGCTAGGTGCACACAGCGTGTAAAAGGCGAATGTGAGATCAACATAATCGAATGAAAAAAGGGCAAGGAAGACCTTCGCCTTCGAGTCGTATAAGACGAATGTATAGGTGCCCGTGAAAGTGTTTTTCTAGCGCAAAAGTGGCGTGTGCCGTTGTCTACCAAGACTTCGCTGACGTATTTTCGTCACGGAAATGACGTCAAAAATAGGCAACCAGAAATTGAAAAAGCTGCGTCTCCTGAAACTGAACCCACGACTTCTTGCTTTATGACGAATGACGCTGGGCATGCTACCCACTTTGCCACGACCAGATACTCGGAATCCTTCGCAAACGTGTCGTTTATACCTAATACTGTTTTGTACAGTGTTCCGGTAAAGTGAAGTCATACATCATGGCCATTACATCCACGATCAACGTCTTGAACGCGTAGTTTCTACGTATTCTTCCAATTTGGCGCGTTTGTATTGGGAGATTGATAATTTTGCTGGTGCCTTAACGAACCGCCAGGTGGCGACCATGGCCCAAGCGCCTACAAGCGTTGGCTTCTCCATACAAAAAAAAAGTCCCCGCCTCTTCGAAGAAAACGTGAGAGAATGCGACTACATTTCTTGCGCCCACAGTACAACGCGTAGTAATTTTAATGGCGTCATTTATTGATGAGACAAAAATTTGCATAGTAACCATTCATTTACACATTCATCGGCCAGTGAACAGTCGATAGTGGGGCGCGCGCTTCACTCCATTTATACATATGTACGAGTGAGCGAGCGGGAGAGTGGGGCGCAGGGAGGAGAAAGAACGGACGGCAAGAGAAGGAGCGGCAAAGCATGGCTCTACCCTATCCTACACTCTTATCCACACACGCGGGAGCTTCGCCGAGCTCTCGCGATGCAAGAGCCTTCACACACCAGAGCGTGCTCGTCCTCTCCACTCACTCTCCGCTACTCCATTGCAGAGCTCAGGTTGCTAGGGGCGAGGATAAGCGCGCAAGCCTGCAGGTGTTACTACGAGAGAGCGAGTGAGAGCGGAGAGATAACGTCTGCCAGCGTGGAGACACCAACAGACGCCTGACATGCTCCAATTAAGGAATTCATTAGAATATAAAAAAGCTTTGCGACACGGGCTAGCTGTAACTCCGCGTTCTCCAATCACGCTCGCCCATGAAAAATTGCAGTCGACCAACAGAGAAGATGCGAATCGCGTTGAGTTTCCCCTTAGTCGGGAAGTGGTGGTCGGTGCTCTAAGGTGCCGCAAGTAGGTGACCTTAGCCCAAAATAGCCCGACGTCAGCGTGCATTCAGTGATTCTTGGCTGCCACACCACTTTCTACGATTGCGCTCTCACTATTTACAACAGCTACAACAAGCATGTATGACGAAAAGGATTGGTATGATCACTGAGCATGGTCGTTAATTGTTGGAGTATAGAGTCACATTGAAATGCCACATTGAATATGCAGCACGAAGAGAACAACGAAGAACACGCGCAGCGAAAGAAGAAGACGAGGTTCTCTTCCGATCAGTTTGCCACGGGCTCGTGACGGCTTTCGAACAGCGACTGACGTTTGCCTGCTCTGAGGGTTTGGCCAAGAATTCAATAGTTGTGATTGAATTTTTTATTCTTTTTTTTGCAAGCGTTTCTATAGTGTCCTTATTGATTAGCGAGTGTATTTTTAGATAGTACGACCTGGCAGATGCCGTTTTCCTCACCTGGACCAGGGGCTTTCCTCTGGTCTGCTTCTCTTCCTTCGCAGGAATTACCAGTGGGCTTGTTTTTACGCAATGGCATCTCATCCGTTCCTGTGGCATTGGTCCCAAGCAATGATGGTATCATACGGATGAAGAATCCAAAAATGATTCAGACGGAGTTGAGAGCCGCTACAACTCACTACCAAAGCATCACAGATGTCAGGCAGTTCGGCAAGGGTGACATTCTTTGCTTCTCGTCTGACCAGCTCTGTGTTCGAGACCTACTAAAATGCTCGGTATTCGCTACCAACCCGGTGAGCGCATTCATTCCACCTCACCTAGCTTGCGTCAAAGGCCTCGTTCGGGGTGTCGATGTCAACTTGACTCCAACTGAGATATTAGATATGTTTTCAGAAGCAGGTGTGATAGCTATCTATAGATGTAGTCGAGTTGTGGACAAGAACAAGGTCCCAACGGAGTCCGTGATTGCTACATTTGCCGGGTCGAATCGCCCAACCGAAATCAAAGCGTGGCCTTTAATATACAGAGTGGAGCCACTATCACCTCGTCCCCTACAGTGTATTAAGTGTTGGCCTTATGGGCACACAGTGAAAGGGTGCAGGTCAGTACCTAGATGCAGAATTTGTGGTGAGACGCACAATTCAAACGACTGTAAAAGTAATGAAGAAAAGTGCTGTCTTTGCCATGAAGCACACTGCGCTGATAACCCAAACTGCTCAGCCAAGGCACGTGAAATCCAAATACTTGAAATTGTAGACAGAAGGCGATGCTCCCGAAAGGATGCCATTACTGAAATCCAAGCCCGAACTCAAGGATATGCCGGAGCAGCTGCCCGCCATAACATAGCAATGGAAGCATCCTTTTCCCTATCAATTGCGGATATGATCGAGAAGGCTGTGGATAAGGCTATGCAACGCCTTGCTACCACCTTATGTGAGTCGCTGTCGCACATTGTGAATAACCAAATCGCACAAGTCTATGGAGCACATATAGATATAAGTACGGCTGTAAAAAATGCCGAGTCTGCACACCCGGCAAGTGAGGCAGAATCTGAGATAACTCCACCAGATGCACAGTCTACAGAGCCCTCTGGAGAAGGCGTTCAGAGGCAAAGCGAGGGTGCACAGGAAACTTCTCAGGACACACAAAATATGGACATAGATCTCAAATGCCTAAAGCGTTCTAGATCCCCTGCATCGAAAAAACCTAGCTCGCCGAAACATGTAAAAAGCAAGAAATACCAGAAAGACAACCTTTCAAAAACCGATTTTCTGAAAGAAAGTATTTTAGAAAAGATGATTGCCGAAACCATTTTAACGAAATCATAGGGTCTCTTAAAATTATACATTGGAATTGCCGATCTCTTCACTCAGCCATAACAGATCTGTTATACCTGTCTTCCAAATTCGATCCGGCTATTATTGCATTACAAGAAACTTGGCTATCCACACATCATGTATTTCACCTACCCAACTTCCAAACCTTTCGTCTAGACCGCCCATCCAAAGGTGGAGGTTTAGCTTTCTTTATAAACAATAAAATTAGTTTAAAAGTCAAAAACTCATACAAATGTATGTCTTCTGAATGCGAAATTTTCGCGTTAGATATTACCTTGCCAGGATACTTGCCTTTCTCGCTAATAAACGTCTACTTTCCTGTAGGCGTTCAAGACACGAGACTGTTAGATATGGCTGCTAATTCAGGCTGTAAAGAAAAAAATTATAGTTGGTGACTTCAACTCTCACCATACCTGCTGGGGTTTTAGAACTGATCAGTGTGGACAACGGTTGTGGGACTGGTCGGTAGACAACAACTTATTGTGCCTTAACGCTAGAACTCCCACATTTATTCGAGGTCATTCACGCTCCGCCTTAGATTTAAGCTTTGTAAGCTCGGCCATTGCTAGTACATCGTGGACGGCCCTTGATTGCGCCTCCAACAGTGACCACTTTCCCATAATGTTCGAGATCGCTTGCCCAGTCAAACCATCATGCTTCCATGCCCGAACGTATATAAACTATCCAAAATTTCAACACGACCTAAAAACTGCTTTAGACGCTCCTTCTCAGGATGGAGATGACACTAAAGCTATGAAAATAAGCGCAGTAATTAAAAGAGCATACAAAAACGCTGAATTTACTGTTAAATCGGCGAAGAGAATACCCTATAGCCCCTGGTGGAATTCCAACTGTTCACGAGATCACAGACGAAGACAGGCAGCTTGGAAGAAGCTAATACATAATCAGTCCCCTAAGAACTGGGCAGATTATAAATTTCTTGCCGCTGTATTTAAACACACGGTGGCCCAAGCTAAAGAAGATTATGATAAAAGACATTTCGATTTTCTCTCGAAATCCAAAAATAAGAAAGCTTTATTTCAATATATGCGATCTCGCAAAATCCTGCCGTCTACATTAAATACTAATTATGAAAAACTGTCATTGGAAGAAACGAAGAACTCTTTAGAGTCAATTGGCAGAGGTCTAGAAATTAGATTTTCTTCGATTATGGCTTTCAACTGGCAAAAGTCTAGCATAAGCACTGACTTCGAAAACGTAACGCTGTCTGAAGCATCAAAAGTCATTCGAGATCTACCATCGTCAGCTCCTGGTCCAGATGGAATCACAGTTCCTATGATTAAAATTTTATTCAAGCTATCCCCCGGCGACGTCATTAATCTCATAAACTACTATTTAAAGAATGCCTGGATACCGTATGACTGGAAAATATCTAAGGTAATCCCATAAATAAAACAGCAAGGAGTAGGTTTTACCATAGAAAATATCAGACCAATCTCGCTAACTTCGAACATGGTGAAACTCATAGAGAGGGTTCTAAAGGGCCGAATAAACTCCTGGATGACGAATAAGGTCATATTAAAGCCAAATCAAATTGGTTTTCGTTGTGAATGCTCAATTTGATGCGCCCATGCGGATTTAGAGAGTCGAATACAGCTTGCTCGTAAAAGGAAACAGTACGCCGCATTAGTAACTCTCGACATAGCTAAAGCGTACGACAGTGTCGAGCACTCTATTCTACTGACCACCTTGCAGAGCCTAAAGTTTCCTCAGTATATTACTGAGTGGATAGCAGAATTACTAAAATCAAGGGAATTGTATTGCGTGAAGGATGGCTGTTGTTCGCATAAATTCAAACAGAAACGTGGTGTTCCACAAGGGTCCGTCCTATCTCCAGCATTATTCAATATACTGATGAGCTCTATTCCAATTGTTCAGGATGTCACTGTCTACATTTATGCAGATGATATTGCGTTCTTCGCTGCAGAGAGCGACATTTACTCACTACATCAAAAACTGCAAAGATATAATAATACACTAGAAATTTGGTTGCAATCCATTTCATTGTCATTGAACATTAGTAAAAGTGCGCTCTTGGTGTTTCCTATAGCAGATACAGTTTCAATTTCTGTAGTGTATAATCGGGAACCTATTCCACAAGTAGATTCAGTCAAGTACTTAGGAATGATTTATAATGAAAAACTAAATTGGAGCCCACACATTGAATATATAAGAGCAAAGGCACAACGGGCGTTAGGTTTATTACGCAGGTTAAGCAACAGAAAATACGGGCTGCGCAGACACACGATGTTAATGATATATAAAATGTATGTGCGACCAATATTGGAATTTGGGTGTGTATTATTCTCGGGGGCCGCTGATTATAAAATTAAACCGCTAGTATTGTTAGAGCGAGAAGCCCTGCGAATATGCCTGGGACTTCCCAGGTTCGTCGCGAATAGTGTATTGTATCAAGAAGCGCGATTGCCAACACTCCTCTGTCGATTCCGCATTCTAACGGTTCAAACCTTCTTAAAGTTCTACAGTTTACTGGCGCGAAGATCAGAGTACGCATTCATCAGCGACCCTGACTCTTTCTTTCTTGCACATTGGCCTCGATTTCATACCCCTCAGATAATTTTCGCTAAAAAGAAACTGGATTGCATAAATGTAGACATTAGCACAGTAATTGAAACTAATTTTTCTACCATCAACATTAGAATAGAGTACGATGAAATCTTCCCCCCCACAAGCCAAGTTGCAATCTCTGAGATTTTTGACCACTACATTAAACGATTACTTGGTACATGCAGAAACAAAAAATGTAATAGCTACAGATGCTTCTGTCAACAATGAAAAGGCAGGTGTAGGAATTGCGTCTGATTCCCTCGTCTGGTCTTTTTCAGTAAGGCTTCCAGATTTTACTCCTATATTTGAAGCTGAGCTAGTAGCTATTATTTTAGCCCTTCGTAAAATTCCTACGACAGAGACCAGTGCAATCATCCTAACAGACTCACTTTCGGTGTGTGCAGCTCTGACAAACTCTGAACAATCTCGTGCCCTAGCAGCGTTCCACACATTAGCACCGCCGCATTTAAAACTCCTCAAATTAGTGTGGGTCCCAGGTCACTGCGGATTACAGTTAAATGAATTGGCAGGTGCTTTGGCACGAGCATCACTCGATGGACCAGTAATTTCAGTACTTCCCGAGTTAGAATACTTATCAGGGGTTAGATATAGGAAATTTGCTATTTTTACAGATAGTTTAGAAAATATCACGCAATGGACAGATTATCAGTACCTCAAATTTCCATGGAAAGCCCAGTGGAGTCCGTCAAAAAAACTTGAAATGATAATTTCTAGATTCCGGTGCCGTGTCCCCCCATTAAATTTCTATTTACACAGAGCTGGTCTGACACTTTCCCCCCTTTGTCCGTTCTGCGAAGAATCAGAAACTATTGAACATTATTTTGGCTCATGTCGTAACTATGCATTAATTAGGAAACGACTTTTAGATATTCCATTTGCGAAGCTAGGTTTAAATTTAACCGCAGAAAATGTTCTAAGTTTTGGTGCCTCTGTTTTGGGAAATTGCCACAGAGATGCACTCGATGCGGTGTGTAATTTTATTCAAGACTCTAAACGTTTTTCAACATAAAGCCCTCGTTAACAAATACTAAAAAAACTGGTCGAAAAGTAATTTTCTATTCTGGATAAATCCGTGACATACCAAATTAATCGGGTTTGGCAAAACCAGCTGTCTGGTCGGCTCCCAAAATCAAGTTGTAGCTATTAGTGTCTACTTTGTTATTGGTTTTTTTCTCACTATCTAAATCTTTGGTTTATTTCTTTTTTTTCCAACATACTGTCTTAACTATACAACTCCCCCTTCCCCCTTTTTTTTCGTTGTAAGCAATAATGCAGTTATCGTTCATATGAGACTATTTGTTCTCTTGGCCAATCCCCCAGAGTGGGCACGAGCCATGGATTAAAGGATACAAACAAACAATCAGTTTGCCAGTGTTCTGGTACAATTAAAGTGAGTTCCCTGGATTCGACTGCTGCTGTTCCTGCAATGTGATACTGGTGGAAGTGCTGGGTACACGTTCGGGACGCCTGACAACAGCCCCGCATCTGGTCAAGAAAGACTTCCGCGCATCGACATCCCCGTTCACCGCAGCAGCCGGCGCCTGTTAGGCCTCAGCCCGGAGTTTGGGAGTTTGATCCATTGCCGGAAAACGTGACTGTGCCAGAAAGCATGACGGCGCCTGGAAGCACTGGCCCCAACATGTCCAGCCCAAGCACGACACAGGTGACTGTTTTGAACCCTCGACTTCCGGTTGACTTCCACGGAAACGCATATGAGGATGCACATGACTGGCTCGAGGAATTCGAGCACACAGCGAATGTTAACGGTTGGACCACCACACAGAAATTGGGCTACGTTTATTTTCCGCTTCAAGACGGAGCCCGAACGTGGTTCACGAATCGCGTGTGGTCGTCTTGGGACGAGTTCCAGCAGAAGTTTCTCGACAAGTTCGCGAGCACTGAAAGGCGAGAAATCGCACAGCGTCTCCTCGAGTCACGGATTCAGAAACCAAATGAGTCCGTTACGATGTTTGTTGAGGACATGGCGCGGCTATTTCGTCGAGCAGATCCTAATATGCCCGAAGCCAAAAAGGTTAGCCACCTCATGCGGGGCGTTAAGGAGCAGCTGTTCGCCGACCTCGTACGAAACCCGCCTACAAGTATGGATGAATTCTCCAAGGAGGCGACATCTATCGAACGCGCACTGCATCTACGTTATCGCCAGTATGACCGCCAAACCCACAGTGCACCGATCAGCGTGGCAGCCTCTACCACAGCAACAACACCCGACGAAGGTTCTTTGCGCCAACTAATACGAGAAATCGTACAAGAAGAGGTGAAGAAACTTGTCGCCAAACCGAATGACTGCGCGATCGACTCAGTAATGGAAGTTGTACGCCAAGAGATCAGGCAAGCGCTCTCGCTTCCTGAGCCGAACATGAGCACTCCCAGGGCAAGCTATGCAGACGTAGTCCGCCGACAGCAAGCGAACGTCCCGACACCACATCAGTACCACCAGCAACATCCGCCGACAGCGCCTTGGTACTACAGAGAATCTTCGATGCCGAGGTGGCCACCACTTCGCAAAACTAACATCTGGCGTACCCCTGATCAAAGGCCCCTGTGCTTTCACTGTGGGGAAGCAGGCCACATCGTTCGGTATTGCCCGTATCGCGCCGCAGGGTACCAAGGGTTTCCTTCAAAGGTTCCTCGGCGCCATTTCAAGGGAACACCTGACGTCGACACGAGTGTCATGACCCCGCGGGATGTTCCTCCTGGGTTTTGGTCACGCTCACTCTCTCCTGGATGGCTGCGGCGATGGCGTAGTGGTTAGAGCATCCGCCTCGCATGCAAGAGGTCCGTGGTTCAAATCCCGGTACCGCGCAGTTCCCAACCGGATTAAAAAAAAATCCGGGTGTTGATGGAACTGCATTAAGAGGCCTGGGGTGTGGCCTCACCGGCAAACACCGCCGAGAACGCACTCCCTCACCAGAGAAGGATTGGCCACCCTGGTGCAGTATCTGGCCACTACCTCCCACATGCTTACGTCAAATAACTCACGGCCCTCAGTCCCCAGCAGCTGCGAAGCAACTGACCACGGCGGCGGTCAGATCTGCAACGCAGCAGAGGGTGCTAAGAATCTCTGGATCCGGACAGGCCGCCATTGGAACCTGAACTTGGCAACGTTTAACGCTAGAACCTTATCTAGTGAGGGAAGTCTAGCTGTACTACTCGAGGAGCTAGAGGGTGTTAAATGGGATATAATAGTGCTCAGTGAGGTTAGGAGGACAGATGAGGCCTATACGGTGCTGCAGAATGGGCACGTCCTTTGCTACAGGGGCTTGGCAGACAGAAGAGAACTGGGAGTGGGGTTCCTAATCCACAGAAACATAGCTGGCAACATAGATGAATACTATAGCATTAATGAAAGGGTGGTAGGTATCGTAATCAAACTGAATAAAAGATACAAGATGAAGGTAGTACAGGCTTACGCGCCTACATCCAGCCATGATGACGCTTCAGTTGAAAGCTTCTATGAAGACGTGGACTCAGCAATGAGTAAGGTAAAAACACAGTATACTATAGTGATGGGAGACTTTAATGCAAAGGTAGGGAAGAAGCAGGCTGGAGACCAGGCAGTAGGAGATTATGGCATCGGTACTAGAAACGCTAGAGGAGAGCTACTAGTAGAATTCGCAGAACGCAATAATTTGCGGATTTTGAATACTTTCTACCGAAAACGAGAAAATCGCAAGTGGACATGGAGGAGCCCTAATGGCGAAAATAAGAACGAAATAGACTTTATAATGAGTGCACACCCTGGAATCGTGCAGGATGTGGAAGTGATTTGCAAGGTACGATGCAGTCACCATAGAATAGTACGGCCTCGAATTCGCCTAGACTTGAAGAAGGAACGACAGAAACTGATACGCAAGAAGCCAATCAATCACCTAGCACTGAGAGGGAAAGTGCAGGAATTCAGAGTGTCGCTGCAGAACAGGTACTCGGCTCTTAGTGAGGAAACCAACCTTAGCGTAGATACAATGAATAATAATCTGACGAGTATCATTACGGAGTGTGCAGTGGAAGTTGGAGGCAGGGTAGTTAGACAGGACACTGGCAAGCTTTCCCAGGAAACGAAGAACCTAATTAAGAAGCGTCACATCATGAAAGTGTCAAGTACAACAAACAAAATAGAACTGGCAGAGCTTTCGAAGTTGATTAATAGACGTGAGGTATGCGATGTAAGAAGGTATAACATGGAGAGAATCGAACACGCTCTGAAAAACGGAGGAAGTGTCAAAGCATTGAAGAGGAAACTTAGGATAGGCAAAAGTCGGATGTATGCACTAAGGGACAAAGAAGGCAAATTAACTACCAATATGGATAGGATAGTTAAAATAGCGGAGGAGTTTTACAGAGATCTGTACAGTAGCTGAGACAACTACGACCTTAATACTATAAGAACTAGCAGTAACCCAGATTACACCCCACCAGTAATGATAGAAGAAGTCAGAAAAGCTTTGGAGAGCATGCAAAGGGGCAAAGCTGCTGGTGAGGATCAGGTAACATCAGATCTGCTGAAAGATGGAGGACAGATTGTGTTAGAAAAACTAGCCACCCTGCTTACGAGGTGTCTCCTGACGGGAAGAGTACCAGAGTCTTGGAAGAACGCTAACATCATCTTAATACATAAGAAAGGAGATGACAAGGACTTGAAGAATTACAGGCCGATCAGCTTGCTCTCTGTAGTATACAAGCTATTTACAAAGGTAATTTACAAAGGTTTTCTTTACAGAGTAAAGAAAACATTAGAATTCAATCAACCAAAGGAACAAGCAGGATTTCGAACAGGCTACTCAACAATTGACCACATTCATACTATCAATCAGGTAACAGAGAAATGCTCAGAGTATAACCAACCACTATACATAGCCTTCATAGATTACGAGAAGGCGTTTGATTCAGTAGAAATATCAGCCGTCATGCAAACACTGCGGAATCAGGGCGTAGATGAAGTATATATAAACATTCTGGAAGAAATCTACAGGTGATCAACTGCTACCATAGTGCTTCATAAAGAAAGTAACAGAATACCAATCAAGAAGGGTGTAAGGCAGGGGGACACAATTTCCCCAATGCTATTTTCCACGTGCTTATAGGAGGTTTTCAGAAGCCTAGAATGGGAACAGTTAGAGATAAGAGTCAATGGAGAATACCTTAGTAACCTGCGCTTCGCCGATGACATTGCATTGCTGAGAAACTCGGGGGACGAATTGCAACTCATGATTACGGAGTTAGACAAGGAGAGCAGAAAGGTGGGTCTTAAAATTAATCTGCAGAAAACGAAAGTAATGTACAACAACCTCGGCAAGGAGCAGCGCTTCGAGATAGGTAATAGTGCACTTGAAGTTGTAAAAGACTATGTCTACTTAGGGCAGGTAATAACCGCAGAGCCGAACCACGAGATTGAAGTAACTAGAAGAATAAAAATGGGGTGGAGCACATTCGGCAAGCACTCTCAAATTATGACAGGTAGATTGCCACTATCCCTCAAGAGGAAGGTATATAACAGCTGTATCTTGCCGGTACTTAGCTACGGAACAGAAACCTGGAGACTTACAAAGAGGGTTCAGCTTAAATTGAGGACGACGCAGCGAGCAATGGAAAGAAAAATGGTAGGTGAAACCTTAAGAGACAAGAAGAGAGCAGAGTGGATTAGGGAACAAACGGGGGTTAAGGATATCATAGCTGAAATCAAGAAGAAGAAATGGACATGGGCAGGGCATGTAGCGCGTAGACAGGATAACCGCTGGTCATTAAGGGTAACTGACTGGATTCCCAGAGAAGGGAAGCGGGTTAGGGGGAGACAGAAGGTTAGGTGGGCAGATGAGATTAAGAAGTTTGCGGGTATAAATTGGCAGCAGCAAGCACAGGACCGGGTTAACTGGCGGAACATGGGAGAGGCCTTTGTCCTGCAGTGGACGTAGTCAGGCTGATGATGATGATGATGATGACTCTCTCCTGGGCGTTATTCTGCATCCTCTAGACGGAGCACCACTGACATGCCAAGAGGGAGATCTCCTAGTCCACGCCGGGGAAACTAAAAGCAGCGACCTCAGGGGGGAAGGTTGCAAATCGTCGAAGTGCTGAAAATCCCCCATTACTGCCGTGTGAAGAGAGACACATTTTCAATGAATCGACGAAAGATGGGGTTGTTACTGCCGAAGTTGCAATTACGATTGACGGACATGACGTCATGGCATTGGTCGACACTGGCGCGGACTTCTCAATAATGAGTGAGAGTCTGGCAGACACGCTCAGGAAGGTTAGAATGAAATGGACAGGACCGCAGATTAGAGGAGCTGGAGGGCAGCTACTCACACCTACCGGGAAGTGCACCGCAAGAATGAAGATAGGGGATGCATCCTTCGTCGCAACTTTTGTTATCCTTTCTGAGTGTTGCAAACAGGCAATCTTGTGGATGGATTTCTTGCGTGAATATGGTGCCATCATGAATATTCCGGACGGTGTACTGACCTTTTCAGCGGGTCAAAGCGCAGCGCTACACCGATAAACCCTTACGAGTGATTGACGATGTGACCGTACCACCGTTATCGTGCCGCCTTGTTTCAGTCACGTGCAGCGAGCAGAATACTGGGGAAGGGATCGCTGAACAAGTATTGACGCTCCTACTCTCTCGCGGTGTTACAATTGCCAGAAGTATCGTCAACGTTGTGTGCGGTGAAGCAGAGGTTCTGTTGACGAATTTTACCAACGAGCGACGACACATTACACAAGGCACTACAGTTGCCTACTTCGACGAGATCACCGAAATCCGCGAGTGCTGTGTAGTACAACAGGACGAGCCGCAAGCCACGTCAGCCCCACCACCTATTGACGTAATCTCGGATTTGTCACCAGCGCAGAGACAGCGGCTAGTAGATCTTCTTCACCAGTTCAAAGACTGTTTTTCATCGACCTCGAGGGTCATTCAAATGCCACTGACGAAGCATCTGATAATAACAGAGGAGACGGCAAGGCCAATACGACAGAACCCATACCGCGTAGCACCGAAAGAGCGTGAAGCAATCCAGGAACAAGTGAAGAAAATGCTCGATGATGACGTCATCCAGCCGTCAAGAAGTCCTTGGGCATCGCCGGTAGTGCTGGTTAAAAAGAAAGACGGAAGCTTGCGATTTTGTGTCGACTACCGCAAGCTGAACCGTGTGACAAAGAAAGACGTATACCCATTACCGCGCATCGATGATTCACTCGACAGGCTGAGGTATGCGCGCTACTTTTCGTCAATGGACCTCAAAAGTGGGTATTGGCAAATTGAGGTCGACGAGCGAGATAGAGAAAAAATGGCTTTTGTAACGCCTGATGGGCTTTATGAATTTAAAGTCTTGCCATTCGGATTGTGCTCAGCCCCCGCAACATTTCAGAGACTGATGGATACCGTTCTGTCAGGCCTTAAGTGGCAGACATGTCTGGTCTATCTGGACGACGTCATTGTTTTTTCAAAAACATTTGAGGAACACCTGAGCAGGCTGCTATCGGTATTCAGGGCAATAAGATCTGCCGGCCTGACACTGAAACCCGAGAAGTGTCACTTCGGCTTCAAGGAGCTTCAATTTTTAGGCCATGTGGTGAGCCATGAAGGTGTTCGACCTGATCCCGATAAAATTGCGGCCATCAGAAAATTTCCGGTACCAAAAGACAAGAAAGCAGTCAGGCGTTTCCTTGGCCTATGCGCATACTACCGAAGGTTTATTGCCAATTTCTCCCACATAGCCTCGCCGTTAACACGACTCACAAGAGAAGACGTGTCGTTCACTTGGGGTGACGATCAACAGGTGGCATTTGACGATCTCCGACAACGCCTGCAGACTCCGCCTGTGCTTGCTCACTTTGATGAGGATGCTCCTACCATGGTCCATACAGATGCCAGCAACGTGGGTTTAGGCGCCGTACTCGTCCAGTGGCAAGACTCAACCGAGCGTGTGATCGCATATGCTAGTAGGACGCTTTCCCGCGCCGAGTCCAACTACTCCACAACGGAAAAAGAGTGTCTTGCTGTCGTATGGGTGGTTATGAAGTTTCGTCCGTACCTCTATGGTCGTTCCTTCCACGTAGTCAGCGACCATCATTCCCTCTGCTGGCTGACCAACTTGAAAGACCCGTCTGGTCGGCTCGCAAGGTGGAGCTTACGCCTCCAAGAGTTTGATATGACGGTCGTGTATAAGTCCGGACGGCAGCATGCCGACGCCGATTGCTTATCAAGGTCACCGATAAAGCGCGACGATGACACAGAAGATGACAGCATGGCGTTTGTAGGAGTCGTTGACACCACTACGATTTCGTGCAAGCAGAAAGAAGACAGTGAGTTGCTTCCTCTTATTGAATTTTTGAATGGCCGGACAACAACCGTCCCTAGAAGATTTGCAAGGAGCCTGCCGTCATTCTGCTTACGTAGTGGTGTTCTCTATAAGAACTTTTCTCTCAGAGGAAGCACCCACCTACTTGTCGTTCCGACGTCACTTCGTGAGGAGATACTTTGTGCTTGCCACGATGAGCCAACGTCTGGTCATCTCGGATACACACGCACATTGGCCAGAATCCAACAGAAATACTACTGGCCAAGGCTTCCAGCTATTGTGAAGCAGTACGTGCGCACGTGCCTCGATTGCCAACGACGAAAATCGCCACCGTTAAAACCAGCTGGACTATTACAACCAATTCAAGTGCCCACGGTACCTTTTTCCCAAATTGGAATGGATCTCCTTGGACCATATCCGACTTCCCATGCTGGCAACAAGTGGGTACGCCACTGATTATGTTACGCGCTATGCCGAAACAAAGGCTTTGTCAAGTGGCAACGCCGTTGAAACCGCACGATTCTTCGTAGAAGATATCGTCCTGAGGCACGGTGCTCCAACAATCATAATAACGGATCGAGGTGCCGCTTTCACGACCACGCTCCTGAAGACAGTGCTTGATCTCAGTGGAACAGCCCATCGGAAAACCACTTCCTATCATCCACAAACCAACGGCTTAACAGAACGCCTCAACAAGACTATTGCCGCCATGTTGAGTATGTACGTTGACGTGGATCACAAGAACTGGGACGACATTCTACCGTACATCACGTTCGCCTATAATACAGCGCAGCAAGAAACAACACGAACAACGCCGTTCAGTCTCCTTCATGGCTGTGAAGTGACGACGATGCTTGACGCCATGTTACTGCACGACTGCAATGACATCGATTTGGACGCTGCATCTTTTATCCAACGAGCAGAAGAAGCGAGGCAGCTTGCGCGCGTACGAATCACCCAGAAGCAAAATTATGACGCCGAACGTTATAATCTGCGACACCGACATGTCGTCTATGGGGCCGGCGACAAAGTCTGGGTATGGAGTCCTATCCGCCGCCGGGGACTGTCTGAAAAATTGCTGAAGAAGTATTTTGGCCCCTACACAGTCTTACAACGCCTGAGCGATGTTAATTACGTGGTCGTTCCTGACAGCCCCTCGACAACTCGCCAGCAAAAACCAGAAATCGTGCACGTTGTGCGAATGAAGCCCTACTTTTCGGTCTGATTTACACCTTACATCTACTACACCGTCTTTTGTAGAAGAGCATCGGGACGCTGCTCTCTGGAGGGGGGCAAATGCCACATTGAATATGCAGCACGAAGAGAACAACGAATAATACGCGCAGCGAGAGAAAAAGACGAGGTTCTCTTCCGATCAGTTTGCCAGTGTTCTGGTACAATTAAAGTGAGTTCCCTGGATTCGACTGCTGCTGTTTCTGCATTGTGACAATATCACCCAACGCCGACGCGGGGGGGGGGGGGGATGAACGTTAATGCTATGCCTTTCAAAAACCCACAGATTTTATGCAACCTAGCTGTCTCATATTCATTTAGAGTGAACATTCAGCTACTTTTCCAAAGACATAAATAATTTTCGTGTCATACCGATCCTTATGACGGATGCATTAACCATGTCTTTTCAGTTTTTTTTTTCGATCTGTTGAGACGTAAAATTCTTTTTTTTAGGAAAGCAATGAATAGGTGTATATTTGGGGCCAGTTCATATCGCAGTGCATTTCGTACGACCTACGTACGTTCACGTTAATCTTCCCAGTCATTCTGTGATAGAGTAACTGTCATAAGAAGTTCAAAATATACCACATGAACGTATGTTTCAAGCGAAAAGTGGTGAAGCGCCCAGCAGAAATTCTTGCGTGAGCTGTTCAGCGCACCATCCGTCTGGGTAGGACAGCGGTTACGGAGCTTGGCCGCTGACGCAAAGGTATGGGGTTCGATCGCTGGTGCGGCGATCGCATTTTGATGGAAGCTGAGTGTAAGAGGCCCATGTACTGTGCAATCTCAGTGCACGTTAGAAAACACCGGATGGTCGCGATTTCCGCGGCCCTCTCCTACGGCGTCTCTGATAATGATATCGCAATTTTTGGACGTAAAACCCAGACATTATCTTTATGATTCCTAACTGTTTAGCGCACCAATTCAGGGATAAAGGCTCACAATATGCAGCGGACAATACTTAACTATGCAATAAAAGAAGCTTTACGGAATGATTCGAAAAAAAAAACTATTGAATGCTTTATAATACTGCGAGTACAATATGGGATACATATAAGCTGTCCTGATGAAGGTTGGCATATGTTACGCTACAAATGGACCCGCTGTTGGATCTGTATAGAAAAAAGTACGTGTTTAACGATTTAGGGTGTTTAGTACTCAACTGTGGGACAGCCGTCAGCCTGTCCCTATGTTATAATTATTAGCGATATACTCGCCGAATATTTGATGGCACCAATCGTCGATAGAGATATAACACTGTCCTCTCAAGGTTTTTTTAAACAGCGGCGACTGGGTGCTGCACGTTTTCGTGATTTGCTGAACAAGTTTTGCCTCAAATCTTCATCACTTTACAGGGTAATGTGTTAAGAGAAAATGTTTAAGGATTTAGAGTACCTGGTACTCTATTATTAGAGTTCATACTATAAAAGCGTTTTTGGGTGCGTGTTCAGAAGAAGCATTCAACGATTTCGAGTACTTCGTACTCAACTATAGGAGGTCAGTGAGCCGTCCAGACAGAAAAAGTCACCCGCTTGTTCCCACGGGAGGACCTCAAGTAAATGTGTCGCAGAGTGGGGGGGGGGTATTCCGTGAATATTGCGTATTTGGGTATGCTTTGAGAATGTTTATTTGATATTTCGTCTTTATTATTCTTATTTATAGAGTGAGGGCGAAGCGTTGCCTTGAATGTGTGGTGGGACGGTGATGTTGGGTTGTGCCCATAACTAAGGTCCCTAGATGAAACAAGTTTCCAAGGTAGCGACACCCTTCCTTTTCCTCCTCGCTTATTTGCCTGAAGTGCCCCCTAGAAGGTTCAAAACTTTCATCCAAAAGCGAATGTTTGGGTTCTGTTGCTACGGTGAATAGATGTAAATGAAACAAAATGGAACGAAATAAGACGTAGAATAAACAGTTACCTTTATGAACATAAACGGCACAACACAAGAGCAAGCGGGATGTGCGTTACTCAACCGGCAACGTTGTGCAGTTCTATACACCACTAGCCATGGCGTCTCGCGTAGTACATTTTAGTTCCACGGCCGCGGTATTTCGTCCAGTTCTAACTAGTCCACTTCTCCGATTGTGTTTTGTTCGTGTTGTGACACTGTGAACGTGCTTCTTGCTGGATCCTGTAAGTGGCCACAGGGCGTGACGTTGTGACGATTGATTACAACCGGCTTGTGCACACGCAAGAAAAAAAAAAACTACGACCAGACTGGTAAGAACACTCGTCCAGCAGCACTGTGATGACGTTTTTTTTAAATGTGCCCATTTGGAATATCGTGATGCCAAGTGATTCTGATGCGGTGCTGGGAACTTCCTGAAAAGTGAGAGTTCTACTGGTGAGGTGTCTCGAAGCAGCGCGTTTCGGCTCAAGCGGAAACTGGTCAAGAGTGAAATGTTTCTGAAGGTGCGTTGATTACAACCTACAGCTGCTCTGTATACGAGCATACCCACATGTATTTGTACCAACTGGCATGCACTAGACGCGCATTAGACACGTGCCTGGCGTTTCAATAAAAACCGACAAGTGACCTCGCTTCGCAGATCCGCGTCGACATACGTTGACGGAGTTGCACGAAAGCATTCGCGTGAAATGGTTTATAGTTGCACTTCATGGTGCGCTTCATCTCGGAAAGCACGAGGTAAGTTGAAGAGAGCGAAACCATTTTCTGTTGTTTACGGCAACGCAGCATTGCTGAAAAACGCAGATGTTGCATTGAACGAGCATGGCGAAACAATCTTGGTCGACTTAGCGCACACCGAAACGCTCCTCCTCTTCAGTTTATGTTCTGGCTACGATTTTGTCTTTGGTCACGGCGAGAATCCGGCTGGAGCCATATGCGCATGCGTACTCGTTTTGAACCTTTTGCATAATAATAAATAACACCACCAGCCATTTGCAAGATCACGTGTAAGTAATGCACCAATTACAGACGTGGATGGCAGCGAAAAAGAGGAGTAATCGAGAGAGTGAGGAGGACAGCTCGAGAACAATGAGTGACGCTACCTTGTTTCATCTAGGGACCTTACCCATAACTGGTTGAAGGTACTGTTGCTTCCATCGCATCTACTCGAGTCTAGCAAAGTGTCTAGTCAAGCTCGCGAGAGCGTAGTAAAGACGCCCTTGGCTGAATTCCAAACGCGCGATCCTTACTATACGGTGTGGCTAGTAAACACACGTGCAGCGCGAGCAGTCGGTTTTTACTAGCACACGTTGCCTGCATCGGCCTTGCGAGGCGAGAAAAAGGGGGTGGGGGAGCGAAACGGGAGCATGTGGCGCGAGACGCGAGCATGCGCAATGGGGGTGTAGACGACACCGCCGACAACAGATTTGCCTGTTTAGACGACCATAGAATGCTCCGCAATTAAATGCTGAAGGCCATAATTTAGGTACAGAGTGTGCTTACACAAAGTAGTTAACTGTTTAGAGCACTTGGTACTCTACTATGGGAGAGTGGACACTTGTCCCTTGGGCCTCACACTCGATGTGGCCGCATTGACAGAAGGGGTTAGGAAAAAGTGGTCAACGATTTTGAGTACTTGGTACTCTACTATGAGAGAGCATTAAGCCGTCCCGTGAGCCTCACACTGCGGAAGCGGTGCACGAACTGTGTGTTTAGAAAAAAGTTTTTAACGATTTAGAGCACGAGGTACTCAACTATGGGAGGGGGGTTCGAAAAAGGGGGTAACAATTTAGAGCACAAGGTACTCTACTATGGGAGAGCTTAAAGCCATCCCGATGTGAATAGTGCTAGGATAAATGCACTATGGGAGAGCAACGAGCTTCGTGCTTTCATGAGCGTAACTTCAACTGATACGAAATGAACGCATGACCTGCTTTGATGGTACACTTAAGGCTCTTCAAAAATATCCAGACCACATTTAGTGATTTTGTTACGAACTTGTGCTTGACTTGACTAGTTACGCTTTTATCACACTTTTGTCCAAGCGTTTCGGCTACAGCGTATTACTTTAATGTGAGACCTTCTAATACTCCAGGCGGAAATCTAATACATATGTCATTGCTCTATAAATATCGCCAAGCTCTGCACTGGCGGTGCCTCACTATTCGAACCTAGGTGATAAATGAGAACTTTAGCTTCTAGCGTTTAGCTCAACGATATTTTATGTATCAACACGTCTACGCGATCGAAACTAAATGTAAACTATCACGCTCACTTGCGCATTTGCCTTTTTGAAGAATCAAGCAATCAATCCAAATTTTATTTTTTAATCGAAGTGGAAACCCATTTTCTCCTCCTCTCCGTTACGTCGACGTGTGGGTGCCCTTCCGCCCACTTCCGAAAGCTTGCTGCTTGCAACAGTGCTTTGGACTGCCTCCTGGAAAGCAGACGTGCAAGCTTTTTGTGGTTCACCAGATGGGGCAGTACCTCCAAGACCGGCCCACTTTTGATTAAGCAACGCAGTGCAATGCTGTGACGTTACTATAAGAAAACTGGTTATGTGACATGGTGGTAGCGTGAAAAGGACATCACCGTGACGTAACAAACGTCAGTGAACTGAAATGTGACTATGACGTCACATGGCGTCGTCATCACATGTTCCTAACTTTTCGCATCTCTCATGTTCAGGCCAGCCATGTGTAACGCCGACGCCGGTCATTTTTTGGGTTTGACGAGGTATCAAAGACATGCGAAACATTGCCCTAATCACCGACTTGAGTTTCTGGAAGCAGCACTGGCACGTCAGCGTTAGTGTGTCTTGGTGTACCCATTGGTGTTTTCTGTACTGAGAAACCTATCTCAGAGGCAAAGTAGAAAGCAACTCGTGGTTGAGAACTGCTACACCTCGTTTCGTAACGATGGCAGTTGCTCACAAGATTGGCGTCAGCTTTTTTCATGAACTGATTTAATTATTTTTCATTAATAATGTTTAGTGTATGCTGGTTCCTATTATAAGCGAACTTATCATGTGATATTGCACGCATCCAGTATATCCCTACCTTGAACTAGTATCTTCCATTTTATACCAATATTCTCTTACTGTTAGAGAACACGCAGCAGGAAAGAGCTGACATGAGCACCTTTTTAAACTGCAAATGAACTTCCACTGAAGCAACCATGGTGGCAATCAAACATGTCGACAGCGCCGGGAAGTAGGCGCTGGATATTCACAACTCTCACTAATGATGCAGAATGTGCGCACAAAGCAGATTGCCGAGAATATTAGGTGGCGCTTTCCAAAAAGAACATGCGATCATATGGTGTCGACGCCCTAGACAACGAGAGGGCACATGTGCTTGCTCGAGCACTTACAAAACCGAGCTAGAAGACTCAGCCCTTGCCGAAGTTTAGAGCTCAACAGATCTTCCAACACCAGAATAGCATGGCAGATATAAAAACGCAGCAGTATAGGTTAAGCTCACCTTTTATTATGTTCTTTTCTTTTTATATCTCTCGATTCATCCCTCAATCCACTTCTCTCAGTGTGGGATAACAAACTAGACACCCTTGTGGACCTTTCTGAATTTCCTTCTTCTACCTCCTCCTTGCCATCAGCATCAGCGCCTGGGAGTAGCAGCAGACTACAAACGCACGACTATCCCCACTTTGAAAGGACTCACGACGGGAATATCAAGCTGCATGCCAACGTTTGTCGACGTCGACGGGTACCAACATTCGTCAACGTTGCCAACCGACACTACCACATGTCATGTGGGACGACGCAGCAAGACCGCAGGAGGGATACTAACTCCTGTTACGTATTTACACTTGGGATACGGGAGAGATCCATGGCGCTCGGCCAGGGTTGAGTGTCCGAAGAGGCATCATGAACCGGGTGGGGCTTGCAGCCAAGATCAATCGTTTTCCGTTATGAGGATCCTCCTGTCCCGTATTTCCGATTCTACCACACCTCTTTTCCTATTTCCATAGGTTACATTTAACCAAACTTTCCCCTAATATATCAGCCTTATTTTTTACAACGCATTTTTCGAATGATTGAAAAACCGGAAGTAAGTGCTTATCCGGAATTGCGTGAAAGAGAAGCGCGACTGTGACACAATGTTCCTGCCAAAAAGAAATACAGACAACTGAAACACATTAGACTTTCTGTAAATTTATGCTAATACTTTTGAACGTCTAAGAACGGTGCTGAGTGACTTATGTGTTGTAACCTGTGGCTACAAAAGAGGCGTCAACTACTTTTTGTTATTTTTAAAGCGTGGAGCTAAATGAGTGGTTGGATGTCAACTGAATTTTATCTTGTCTTTTATTCATCTGGTCTTGGCGTCTAGATGGAAAGAGCAGTAGTTGTAAGGGAGGTGCCAGGTCCACACCCAGCTGTAGCTTCGAGGTCCGGGCTCGTTTGCACCAGAATCACTGTGTACGTTATAACAGAGCCAGCCATCTGCAAAAAAAAAAATGCCGAATGGTTAATGAACACCAAATTCTTAACAAAAAATTGGCAGACCCTTAAGCTTCGCCTTTGAGAGTTGAACGCGATAGAGAAATGCGGCCCCTAGTGCACGCTTCAACCACTAAGTGCATACTTATTCATATGTTTTGTTACATACACACGCATGCACACAAGCATGCAGACAGTAGATTGGACCAGCGCGCGCTTTATTGCATAATGGGTTCGTTTTCGTCGTGACACCTGTCGAAAAAAATGCGTTAAAGGGGCCCTGAAACACTTTTTCAAGTAACCATGGGATGAATTCAATAGAACAGCCGATTGCCTCACGAATTCAACGCCGCGAAAGTTTTAAGAATCCATCCAGTGCGAGTGGAGCTACAAAGGCTTGTCGCATGCTGCAATTAGATTATACCTTCTTTCTTCCTGACGAAAGCGCTGGAAGATAAGCAGGGATGGGTGGCAGGGCAAAGAAACTACCACGCCTTGTGACCGTCAGCACTTTTTTAATTCGAATGCGCGGCTTTTTCAGTGTGATCGCGCACGTACGCGTAGACAAGTAGTGGCCTCCTGCGGCTATCTAGGTAACTTGATTTTTCGGTCATGGACGCACAGACAATTTTTCGCTAACAACCAACAGGGCGACACCGGTGGTGGGTTTCCTGCGACACGAGCTCTTTAACGGTATCGCATTAAAAGTAAGTAAGATCATTTTCTTACGGTGCGGTCGACGCATAGCAAGGAAGCATTACGGTGCGGTCCAACCAAAGCAAGGAAGCCTTTCCGAAGGCGAAGCACTCCAGACCAGCTTGCGCTATCGTTTTCTACTCTTGAAGGGAAACTGAAGCGTCCCCCAGTTTTAAATGCCGTGACGCCACAAAGTAGCAACATGCAAAAACCTCTCGCGACAATGCAGACACCCGCAGAGCTGCTATGCAAAAAGATCCCGCCGGCGCAACTCTTCTGTCAGTTCGCATCAGCTCCGAAGGGGGGTACTTTTGAGTGTGGCACTCACAGTGACATCACATAGTTTGCAAATAGAAAAAAGTCAATTTACTGCTTTACGGGAAAGGCATTATGAAATATTAAACAGTACGTTCTTATTGCTGCGAAATGAACTAAATGAGTGAGTACACGTGAGGAAAAGGTAATCTTTCAGGAATGCACAAAACAGTCCTATCTTTCAAAAAATAAAAAAAACACTCATCTCAGAACACTCTCCAGAAATGTTATGCAGTTAAAGAAACAATAGAGAATATCTGCAACTTGGGGCCTTTTTTATTTTGCGACTTGCTTTGGCTATTCATTTGCTTACCTGGCAAAGAACAGAGAGAAATACAGTCCTCGAGGAAAATATGTATTCTATTAGTTCAATTTATAATATATACTTTGACTTTTTTTTCGCTACACACAAATACTTTGGTAAAAGCAGTACCATGTCTAACAAGCCGTTAAATGAGGAACTTTCAAAGAGGACTGAGTTAAAATTTTTTTTTACCGTTTCAGGAAGGCTCGCTGCCAGCAGGTAACTATCGCATGCAAGCTTAGTGGGTAGTTACATTGGGTTTTAGGAAGAAATGTAACACAATAGACTACACAGTAAATAACTATTCACTTACACTTTACCATTTTCGTGAAACATAGTGTCCTTTATTCGAACGATTCCACCTACATTCAGGCAGTAAGAAGTTGGGGGGAGTTGTGAGCCGTAAATTTGCGTTCCTCTGTTTATTCCGAATCCATTTACATCCCATTGAATCTCCAGAACCCTGGCGTAAAGTTATGTAACTTTCACACAACTGTAGAGTCTATAATTACACGTGCCACTGAGAGCTATGTCTGCTGGCTGCTGGAGCTTTCAAGAATCATTTTTAAGATAGTTTATCCTCGACGGCAACTTCTCCTGGCACTGAAGGGAAAGCTACGGATCCTAATCTTGTGCCTCCTACCACCAGTAAAGGTAGTTCCAAAGTAGCGCCCGTATTTCCAGCTTTCCTCCTTTATTATCTACTTGGAGCTATTTGAGAGAGGACGCAACTCACACCCGTAAGATATTAGAATTTATTTTAATTTATCTGTTGTGACTTCGTGTTTTTGAACGCGCGAGAAAGTCGCGCCTATTTACGTGCACCTCAAACGCAAAGCGGCGTCTGCGTCTACATGGAACGGTGATAGTGCACCCCCGTCACTTTTTACACCGTTATGAGGCGCGCGCCAAAATGAACTACTTCGCGTAGTGCTGCATGTGGAGAAGCTCCGGCTCCGTACCTTTCCCTTCAGTGCCAAGAAAAGTTGTCGCCGAGTATATAGAGGGTGGGTGATCCAAGAGCGGCGCTTGTGTGCTGATCTCTGGTAATCTCCATTGCTTACCGAGACAAGTAAAGGTAGGTTGATCTTGAAAAAGTCACTCCCATTCAGGCTGATGTCTTCTGGATTTATGCTGCAGTGTAAATACTGTACCTGCACCAGAAGTTTATTCTGATTAATGACGACGATGGCTTTCAACGTGCCACGCCATACGTATCTCCGAAATGAATAGTGTAATATGCAAAGAACAACAATAAAAATCTAACAGTCTAAATTTAAAAAATCTAATATTCACGACGTGAATGATAACGAGTGGGTGAAGCTCCGGGGGATCATTCACCCCATACATTGCCCACTCGATCATGCAAAGACGTGGCAACACGTGCGCACACTCAATACAAAGTTGTTTATTAATCGAAATCTGCATATGGTGTTGAGATGATTGTATAGATATCCATAGAAACATCTATATGAATACCCATGTTGCTAACCACATGGATATGACTAGCCATTTGGTGCCGAGGTGTATATATGGATATCCATGTGGCTATGGATATCTATAGGATGACATGGCGACAGACAGAAGACATGGCTTGACCCTGAAAATATCCGCGCCTAAAAACAAGTTCTACAACTCAAAATACCAATATATGTCATCGAAATATGACATTCATGTAGAAGACGCTATTCGAGATAGCGGCGTAGTCTAAATTTTTTTGCAGAGCAGACAAAATAATTTTGAAGGACTAACACAACGACAACTTCAATGTTCGTAATGTAATGCTTTCCGGCTCGTTCCCCACTGCTGTACGAGAACATTTGATCATGATGGCTACCACGTAACTGTTGCCTAGGTCAAGCAATAGAGCTCCGAAAACCCGGAATAATTTGATTTCAGTGAGAATTTCAAGTAAAAACACCACCATGACAGCTTCAAATCATTTGAAACGAAGCAGTTCTAAGATTAACTGTTTGTATTATAATGACAAACCTCAATTCTAAGCCGTCACACCACTTTGAACTTTCTATAACGTTGAAAAGCTAATAGGTATATTAGGGGCGAAGCTCCTTAAAGCGGCACCCATTCGTCCCTCCTAGTCGTGATCGTAGTGTGTAACAAGTGTTACAATTTGCCCTGCAAGGTGGTGCTAGTGGGAGATTTCTCCTGTGCTTTGTTGAACAATAAAAAGTTCGCGGCGTGCGCATTAACTAAAAGCGAAAGCTCCTGTCTCTCATTCCCCATTAGCAGTATAGGAAACGTTAGTAGAAGTAGAACTGTTGAAAGCCGACTTCTGCTGTCTCTCATTCCCAGTAGCAGCCATTGTTTACCTCCAAGGTAGTGCCTGGGGAGATTTCTCCTGTGCGTGATGAAACAATAAAAAAATTTTGTTCAAAACGTCGTTGATTGATGAAAAACTCCAACAAAAGATGCCAGATGTTTTCTAAAAGCAAAACGAAAAGACGCCAGATGTTTCTAAAGCAAAACAAAAAGAAGACGCGAGCTGCTTAACGAAAGACGCCAGGTGTTTTCTAATGCAATGGTTTTGTTGGGTGAATTAAGGGAAGAAAATTTCACGGTATTACTTCCAGGAGCTTCGCCCAATCCCATCATCATTCACCTCGTGGATCTGCCGTCAATTTTTTCGAAACGTTGTCCATTGACAGTTCAATTAGTTTTTGAGTGGTTGTGCAGCTTGCACCAAAAGATAATATTTTTATCCCATGCAGGACATCCATTGAGGATATGCTTAAAGTTGATGGATACCACTCTCTTCTCATATCATAGTCGGTGCCAATGTAGACGCTGCTAGCGCATTTGCAGTGTTGCATTCTTTTATTCCTATGTGCTGAAACAATACACTCGAAGGTTACAACAGTCTGTAATGTTTTCTAGCCGTCTCAAGAACTCGTATTGCAGATGACAAGTAGTGTTGGTGTCAAGCGGCCTATTTATATCATATGAAAGTTTAGGCGAATATTAGACGTCATAAAAACAAAGTCCTGTAACGAAATTTTGGGATTCTTCCTCTGATCTTTCATATGACGATTCGAACCATCGTAATCAACATTATTATTTTAAATAGTTCTATACAGAATGAGAACTTTTATTACCTGTTGGCTGTATGCGGTCATCCGCTCTATGTAAATGTTCATATCGACATTCAGATTTCAAATAATTTTATATATAACGAGGACTTTTCGTACCTGTTGGCTGTAGGCGGTTGTCCGCTCTATGGTCAATGTTCTTCGGCAAAGATTCTTGATCTCCTGGTACTGGGAAAAATAGTGGATAGCTAATTACTCCTTTAATAGTACTAGGCATGCAGAGTAGCTACAATACCTCCCTTCCCATTCAGGTTTGTTGAGAAACCTTCTTGCATGCCTGCACATATCATTATTCATTGTTTTCCGTCGCTCTAAAAATCCTGTTGATGTGCGCAAACGTTGCGCATTTAAAGGTATATCACTGCTAAGCCACATGGACGTGTTTATTATTATTGTTGTTGCGAAAGATTTTAATGAAAATCGTGTCGATAAGATTGAGACCTTTCCTGTTACGAATGACGATCACATTCGGAGTTTAGCAATGAAAAGAGGAATAGAGAAGAAAAAAATTACAGGATATCTACGGAGTGAAGGATGATGAGTGGGGCTAAGCGTCCGTCCGTCCGTCCGTCCGTCCGTCCATCCGTCCGTCCGTGTGTATGTATGTATGTATGTATGTATGTATGTATGTATGTATGTATGTATGTATGTATGTATGTATGTATGTATGTATGTATGTATGTATGTATGTATGTATGTATGTATGTATGTATGTATGTATGTATGTATGTATGTATGTATGTATGTATGTATGTATGTATGTATGTATGTATGTATGTATGTATGTATGTATGTGTGTGTGTGTGTGTGTGTGTGTGTGTGTGTGTGTGTGTGTGTGTGTGTGTGTGTGTGTGTGTGTGTGTGTGTGTGCGCGCGCGTGTGTGTGTGTGTGTGTGTGTGCGTGTGTGTGTGTGTGTGTGTGTGTGTCCGGACGTCTGTCTGTGTGCCTGTCCGTCCATGCTTCCGTTCGTTCGTCCATCTGTGGATCAGTCTGTCCGACCAACTTCTTATGTGCTACTTCTTAGCATTAAAACCTCTTACGCAGGTTTGTTTTCAATATCAGTTGCAACAATACATTCATGAAAATCTAGAACACAGTGTCTCCCCAGCAACGCACTAAACTGTCTTCATTTATAGTTTGTAGGTTCTTGCTAAAAAAAAAAGTTGGGTGCACGTTAAAGAACCCCAGGTGGTCTAAATTTCCGGAGCCCTCCACTACGGCGTCTCTCATAATCATATAGTGGTTTTGGGACGTTAAACCCCACATATCTATCTATCTTTCTTGCTAAAAAAGTAACTGCATGGCTTTGCAGCCCCTCTACACATTGGTGACCAGCGTTGAATAACCGAAAAAGATTGTTCGCTTGGGAGAACTCTAGGAGTAAAAATCAACATGGAAGAAATTATCCCTCTCTGCAATCTCCGAGTGATCTTCGACACGCTATACCAAATTCTGGTTTACCGCTTTTCTTACGTAACGCTGTACTCGTGATTGTAAAGGTAGTCAGGTAGAATATTATGGGCGTACGATTTAACGTTTTAAAGTAGTGCTCACCATCTCTACCGGTGGGGTTGCATTTATGGAACAGTTTTGTGCACGACTGAGCAGCAGTGCTTCTAGACTCACCCCGTTGGACAACGACTGGCTCACTTGTGCCAGCCTGAGGAACTCGTACGAATTGAAGGCCGAGTAACCAATGGCGATCCAGAGCTCCGTCCTCTGCAGCCCCTCGGTGATGACCGTGAAGAGTGATATGCAAGTGACCAGCAGAAGGCCGACGCTGGAAATGACCACCGATATCTGCAAGACGCCATTTATGGAGTCCTTCAGCTCTTGCACAGTGCAGATGTGAAGTCTGATCGTCTGCACTTTCTTAGCTGCCTCGACGTCGCAGGGCACCGTTTTGTCACCAGTGTAGTCCTCCATGGTATCCTTGAGGTGCGTGACGTACACCACCAGAACCTCGGCCGTGCGCCTGAGGGCGATGAAATTGACGCTGTCGTAGACAAAGAATAGCACGGCGGCTAAAACGCTGCAAGCCCTGTCCACGATCTCGCGCATTGTCCACTCTTCACCGTGTCGGTCAACCTTCTGTTCCTGGTGAAAGAGAGCAACAGTGTAGCTGACGAAGTAGATGGTGAGTGTCAGGATGCCCGCGAGGTCATACCAGAAGAAGTGCCTCTGGGCGCAGCACTTGCAGGAGGCCACGTTCATGTCCTTTTCGAATCGGGCGGCAGCGGTGAAGAAGGCGAGCATCTTGCGGCAGCCCAGAGCCATCGTGAGGAAGTTGCCACTAGCCTTGACGATGATGACGACGTGAAGGAGCACGAGCAGGGACTTGGTGAATAAACGGTGCGTGTCGCTGAGTTCTATGGCATCGCGCGTTACCACGTCGATCTCGAACCATACGTAGAAGGCGAAGCAGGCGGCAGCGTACAGCGTGTACCAGTGGAGCCAGACGATTCTTGGCGACCTGCAGTCAGTGTCGCGGCGATCAGCGGCAAACCAATGGAGCAATATAGCTTTAGAGAATAGGCGTTAGAGAATACCCTAATAATGCTAGCTGCTGTATTCTGCCATGTATTAAAGACTACTGCCAACAATTCCGAGCTAGGCAGTACTTCAAGCGAGCACTTCCGTCAGGTACATTATTTCTGCCATTTTATAAGACAGCTTAGTTGATATGACTGCCCGGTTTTCCCTAATAAAGAAGGTGAGCCCCATTTAGATATTGGCCACATATATCTCATACAGATTTTTTTTTTCGTTTAGTACGAATAAAAACTAGTTTAGGCCCTAACAGTAGGTGTCTCAGGTACAACGTTACACAGTGTGAAGAAATGAAGTTATCTCTGCATTCAAATACTTTCACAAGTGTTCAAGTTAAGAAATGGTAAAGGGACACAAATTAGACGGCAATCACGAGGTACGGATGCGGAATCTCGGTGAAATTATGAGCTTGCCCAACACAGCCGCCGTTTGGAATTGAACGAACATACCTGGGGGGCTTTGCGAGAAAGTCTTTGATGAAGCAGCACCCGCAGAGTCGACACAATCTGGCTTGAAGGGCAAAGCTTCGCATCATGTTGCTATACGGCGCCCGCTCGTGTTGGTACACTTTGGGAGAGCCATGCATGTCTCCAGGAGTGGGTGCAACGTCCACGGCGAACACCCGTTTGGACCCCACGACAATGGAGGATGAGCCATTCATGCGAGCGCTCATGGCGTATCTGTCGTAGAAATTAGCAGCAGAACGTTTTGCCACTGAAGAGATAATTATTTCGGTCGGATGAGTCATTGAGGTTGACCTTGCGAACCGTGTCATCAGGTTCATAAAATACTCAAGATTCCTAAGTATGGATATATTCTGCTATGAATTTGTAAATAGATGGAATAATCCATTAAGAGCCACTGTACATGAAAATAGCAAGCCTCGGTAAATATTTTACGCAGATCAGCATAGGAGTGTTAGAATGTGCAACAGAGTGGACGAAATGGAAGCGTACTTGACAATCGTTTTGCTTGTTCTATGCGACTGAACCCGTAGTTTCATAGGTCACTCAAAAGTATCACACGAAAATGCGCTTTGCACTTTCGAAAATGTATATCGTTTTTTAACAGTAAATACGTACCTTCGGTGCATACTCTTTTTTCAAGACAGCACAACGACAAGACAAGCGAATATTAAGGCCTACCTTGTGAGATTAGGCTGGGACTGAGTCCTATTTTCAGCATGCAGCTCCTTGTAAACAAGGGCCCACCCTTGCAGAACAATGGTGCCACCGAAAAAGTTACAGGCGAACGCAGTCGATGCCAGGAACCTTTAAAAGAAGCAGAGGGTTCAGGGTACACCCCCGCAGCCGGTGTGTCTCAGATAACGTCTTTGTCCCATTGCGAAGCCGAGTGACATTGGACAACCCAGCACCTCATCACGGAGGTCTGAACGCCATGCTGGCGTGACAATGTTACTTCCATTGTGTGTTGTTTCCTGTCGCCATTGCGAAGTGGCTAAAGTGAAAACCCTGTCCACATGGGCCATGGAATCCGAACTACGAGCAGTCTATTACAGCGCACGTGTGTGAAGCTTGTTTCTTGTTATTTTAGTCTTCATGTTTCACCACAAATGAAAGGACCTTCGCCGCGCTCACGCCTGGGCTGCCGTGAACGGACTAATGAAGAACTGCTAATGGATTGCCATGCATCTTCTCTGTGACCTTAGTGGCAACTTTCATAGCGGCGGCAAGCCGTTACCTTGGCAACAATGACAGAGTCACGCAGTGTGGGCGCGAGACGGCCAGCACGTGCGTTATTTATGCAAAAGAGAGACCGCCGAACACATCGCCGGTGATTGTAGCGCGTGTATTGACCGGTTTAGGGGCGTCTACAAAACCGTGTTCTTTGAATAGCGTGTTTCTAGCCGATTTGTTTTCCTACTCTATTGCTGCCTGATGGGGTGGACAGGGCACAGTTTTCAATGTACAGTCCTAACGCCATTGTGAGAATGCGAGAACAAAAAAAAAACCCCTTCGCTAGAGAGCGAAGCGATGTTACTGAGCTGAACTTTATATCTATATTGATGACCCTTAAGAGTTTGCTTACATTAGAGCGTGTAAGTGGGAGAACCGACAGCATCAGTGGCTGTCGCATCACCGTTAAACTAAGCTCATAAGCGCATGTCTCACTTCGTATCGAAAAAAGCTCACACATGATGCGACACAAATGAGCTCATATCATGGATTATTAAGCGTACAGGATTTATAACAGCAAGTGGAATAGGTCATTGCTATAGGTTAACAAACCTCTTCCCAGTTTGTTTCGCAAAGGTGGCAAGTCACCGCAGTACGTATCAAAGCTTGTCTTCAATTCTTAGTGAAAGAGCAGATAACTCAATGTAATGATGCTGAACACTTTAGAAGATTGTTATATTAGTAATATTAAAGAAATAATATAATGTTCTATTAGCAATCATCTGTCATCTTTCTGTAGCTCGAAAAAGAGTAGCCTTTGCTGGAGCATATGAAAAAATATTCGATCTCTTTTACTTAAAAAGCACCCTGAAAATATTTTCGTTAAATGGAAACGTTCTGAACTTCCATCAGCCGGTGAAGCACCCCGCGTAAATAAGCGCTGCCATACTATTAAAAATATTAGGGGACATTCCTCAACGTTCACTATCCGGTGATGTAGTAAAGGAAACTCCGTTTTCATGAGAGGAGCTGCATCAAGCAGGACGCTCCCTGCACTTTTTTTGTTGGTGCTGTTTCATTCGATTCAGCAATCTTATTAACGTCTTGGTGATGTCTGCAGCACCAACGTAGACATCAATACAAATGCACGCAATAACGATTGGCCAGCGTAAACATTTATTAAGTCGTCGCATTGGTATTTTGCAGACAAGTTGAGTTTTGCTGAAGGATATCCGTAGCGGTCTGGCTTGTCTGCACGAGTATGACTGTATATGTGATTATGGCCGCCGCCATCTGCGAGAGAAAAAAAAAGATGTTGTTGGTCCTAGATTGGCAACAATGCTAACTCTAACGTGCAAAATGAATGCAGACTGGCGCTGGTGCTGTGTTGTCTACAGCACGAAAACTACCCCTGTCACTAATTTAAAGGCTTGTATGCGAAATAACTGAGGGTTACTGAGACTTATTTCACAGTTGGTGGTTTCCACTGTAAAATAGCATCTTCGCGAAAAGGTTCCTGGCAAGAAATACCAGCCAAAAAAATCGAGAAGTTAAACTATGACTTAAAACTATGAGAAACGAAACCTAGAAATGGAAGAACTACAAAATATTATGGTAAGCATTTTCGAAAATCTTGATGAATTTTAGGTACGTCATTGGGAGGAGCTTGGATTAGTATTGCCAGCAGATGCGTGTCTGTAATAATGCAAGCCCAATGTTGGCTTTGGTAACTCTTAAATGCTGTTAGCGTACCACGGTGTTCTGTTTAATACTGGCGCATGACATTACCAGAGAGTGCGTCACATGCAAGATAGTCCTGCTTTAAACCAGCTTTCAATTCTAGAGTGTGTTTAACACAGCTGTTATAACATTCGCACACATGGCATCTCATCTAGAGTAGCTGAAACTACGTTATCTCTTAATGTTACTGCAGGAAACATTGTCCATATATATATTACTCTGAATATCTGTCACGTTATATATCTTTCAAACCAACGAGTTTAAATCTTCTCCGTGCACATATAGGAGCTGTCCTATTACAAGTAAGATTGGGTGCTCCTGTTACAATATCTTGGCTCCAGCAATATTCCTTGTATTCGGAAGCGATACAACCAGGCGTTACAGTTTAGGAGACGTTCTTACTAGCCAGTGTGACTACTTGGACAATGCCTCCACGTTGCTCGGTCATGGTGGGCCAGCTATTTAAGCTCTTAAGGTTATGTTCTCACCGACACGAGGAGCGACATATTCAGCTTGAAGAAGTCGCCACCAGCCAAGCCGAGCTCCTCCGGCTCGATGCAGCTATGAAGGTACTCGATCTGCGTTGACCAGTAAGCCAGAACTTTTCAACTGCTCCTACAGCAGATACATTGGTCCAAGTGGTGTACATGCTTCTTCAAGTGTGGAGTAGTTAGGAACAAAGCTTGTCGTCCATCTATGCTTCTCATGTAGCGTGATCAAGCTCAAAGTAAATTGGTAAGTTGCTCAATACCAACCACAACAAGGCTAACAAGTGTTACAAGTGGTTAACATGAACGAGCAAGGTCTAAATTAACTTATGTACAAAAGTGAGAAAAACTTATTCACAATTATTACTTAAAATTCGCTAAAATCATTTGTAAAGTCAGTGGGTTTGTCTCTCCCGGGTGGCTCTAGAGGGCGGTAATAATTATGACCTGGTCGAGCGAGCGAAATCCCCTGCCCCAGCGCTTCTGCTGCACTGAGTCCCAAAATCTGAAAGGTAGAAACATTCTGAGTGAACCCGTTGCAGATGGCGTGTATCTCAACTGCCGTAATACATCGGAAGTCTCTAAAGGTCAGCAAAAAGTAGCGCACATCAGCTTCAGTTTGCGAATCTTATTTACATGATTCTCTTTGGGCGGGACAAACTCTACGTGTTTACCTGGAACATTGACGTAATCGACGTGATGGCAAAGGAAGCAGCGGGCACTCTACGAACGATAATCGCTGGGTGCCCGTGCTACGCATTTCCTCAGTGCCAATAGATAGAATTTCAACGACCGATCCCCACGTTAAGAATTCACCTGACGGTAAGGGACGATATGCCTACGGTTGTTTTGCAATTTAGTTTCAATCGTGCGTGCAAGTTTAGTGCTAAGGTAATGCAATTTAAAGTTTCCTATATGGCTGCATGATGCGAGATGTAAGTTTAACGAAGCTAAAGTAATGCTGGCCACTGCGGAAGGTGAGCGAAAACAAGAATATCATTGCGTGTATAATAAGGATTGATGGTGTTATGGAGACTCCAACGAAATGACTATGTGTGCTTGAATAACTTCTAGGAAGTGAGTCTCAGTGGCATTCACAAGAGTACTCATCGCGTCACTGATGGTAGATAGTGGCATAACCACTCAAATCAACAAGAACTTTCCGTCCTCATATTAAGACTGTTGATGGAAATTACCTGATGCCTATAGTGGTCGTCCTTGAGGCCACTGGTAGTCTTGCACGCTTCCTTGATTTTCTTTCCCTGTGGAGGTTTCATACGCGATGCTGCAGTATCACTTCAGACGCAATTCATGCACATCCCCAAAAGATTCAGAATGGTTGCTACTGCAAAAATAAGGCGAGCATTAACTTGTAGACTGCAAGTTAAAAAAAAATCATACGACGTTCTTGCAATAAGAGCCTAAGTCTCACTTCCTTGACCTTTTGACCTTTTCTAATTTGGAGTTTGATGAGTTGTTCATGCATATTAGAAATTTATTGGTGTTTTTTTTACAGAAGAACGAGTTGTTGCACAGGTGAGTGCCATTATTAACGCTCATAAAAAGTATCAACAGTGCAAAAAGTGATTTGAGTGTGTTACTATGCTTTCATATTTGATGTGCTGATGGAAGAAAATGAAGAATTTTAGAAACACTGTATCTGTAAAACGCTGTAGAGTTCCAATACTAAATTACTACACGCATAGAGCAGGTGATATGGCTCTATCCCCTCTATGCTCATTCTGTAGAAAATATAAAACAATCGAGTATTATTTTTTATCGTGTAGTCGCTTCTAGTCACTGAATAAAACATTCTTAAAGCAGCTTTTAATAGAGTTACATTGGATTTAATTATTTCTACTACTCTCTCCTAGGGAGCCTTCTGATTAGGTCATTGTCACCGGAATATCTGTTCTGCTGTAAAAAAAGATCCTTAATCAAATCAAAGCTGTTTTGATTGGAAAGATCTTAAATAGTAAATTTGATTCCTTCTAACGGTTTTAAAGGTCGTTTGATTTAAAAGTAACATGTTATCCACTAAATACTCGCTTCTCGGCCAATCCCCAAGATTGGTTGTGAAACAGGCTTTTAGGCCGTCGTCGTCGTCGTCGCCGTCGTCGTCGTCATCATCATCATCATCATCATCATCATCATCATCATCATCATCATCATCATCATCATCATCATCATCATCATAATTATTATCATCATCATCATCATCATCATCACTATATCTAAATGACTTTGTCATCACTGGTGCTAAGTGCAAGCAGGTTTACGAACACCGTTCGTAAGGAAAATTATAAGTCCATATTCTGACACTAAATTATCAAACATGAGGCATTTTTCGATTCTGCCTACAACGTAACCTTCCATGGTCGACTGCCAACTCACCATGTCCACCATCGATTGGCTGGTGCTAGCTAATGAGACAAAGTCGTACGTGATGTATGTCGAGTACACGAACGCCGTGTAGCTCTCCCACTTTGCCGGGCCGTACTGACAGAGTTCGTACAGTGAAGTACAGAGCACGAGCAGCGTGCAGGTGCTCGACACCACCAGGGACCAGCTCCAGATTCCGTTGATGGCCGTCTTCAGTTCTTGTATCTCGTAAAAGTGGAAGCGAATCGCTTCCACGACACACCGTGCGTCGCTCGTGCGATGAGATACGATCTCGACCCCTTTCACGTTTCCCGCGATACACTCTTCCAGAAGTTTGAGCTGGTTCTTCAGGTACTCTAGGAGGACCTGGGTCAGTGAATGAGTGAATGAATAAACTTTTATACAGCCAAACGAACACAGGATACAGGCGAGAGAACAGAATAAAGTGGTCAGTCTTTATCTGAGCGGCGTGTTCTCCGCATTACAACCAACGGTAAGTGACCAACTCGCACAAGCTTCTATTTAAATTAACTATTTTTTATATAACAATCACCAGTTAATAATAATAAATGAGCAAACGTGCAGATCGGGCTCTACGCTACTGTGAATGACAGAATAGGATGGCACGAAAAGGTATCATTGCCTTGAGCATACTCTTGGGAACGGGTAGGAAGAGTTATTATCCTGTACTCTGTAGTTTCTCCTGATATCTATTTCTTCCCAGAAATATTTCTCGCAAAACAAGACTAAAGCTTCATAGATTCTCTTTATGCACGTCAAACGATTTTTTTTCTTTTGGTGCTTTGTTCACTCTCCGTCCTTACTTTTCTCGCTGCCCATGCTATAACCAGCCTTTATTGGCTTGTGTGATCGTGGAGATATGTTTACGTTATGCTTGCTTAGTCACAAAAGCAAGTGACCTGCGCAGGCTAGTGTCAAAACAGACATCCTCGTAGGTATTCTGATACACACGAGGACTCACAACAGAGCATGCCACAGAGCATGCTCTGCTTCATCTATCCGTTGCGTTCGGCAAGTATGAATACATTTTCTTCTTTAATTGACCTGCCTTGATAACTACACGCTCGGAGGTAACCCTGCCTTACTTAAGGGAGTAAATACCTTTATTTTAAACTGTCGTAAAAAGCTCCCTTCATTTCTTTTTAACCCCTTCTTTTTGAGCTTACCTGGCCAGCTGATCGCAGCGCCACGACGTGTACACTGTCGTAGACGAAGTAGAGCATGACGAGAAAGAGGACCTTGATCCATAGAAAAACCCTGGACCAGACGTTCTGCACTCTAACAATCGAGAGAGCATGTGACTCTGGAACAAGCGGCACAGCTGCCGCGAATGCGATGCAGTACACCACGAAGACGCAGTACCTCCGGACGTCGGACCAGAAGTATCTCCTGGGGGCGCAGCAGGAGCACGCACGGATACCGACTCTGTTCTCGAACACCGCGGCGCGGATGTAGAAGTTCAGCATCTTGGACGTGCCGGCAACCACGGATATTGCATTCACAACGACTTTGACGAAGAGGACGACGTGGACGACCACGCTCAGCGAGCCCTGGAAGCTGTGGCCGGTCCTGGTGGCTTGGCGGCTGGCGTGAGCCACAACGCCTACTTGCATCCACAGGAGGAAGCCGATGCAACAGATGGAGTAAAGTGTGTACCAATTCCTCCACACCACCTTCGGAGAGCGTTTTTCGTCTTTCCCGAAGAGATCCCGAATGAAGAAGCAACCACAGAGGCGGCACAACAGGGCGTGACACCGGAAGCTTCGCGCCATGAGGGAGGTGCCACCACCGGGATGTTCAAGTCGAGAATGCATGTCATCATGGTGTACGACGGCACGCGTGTTGCCCTTCAGGATTTTTCTGAGGAGGCTGTCCTGTCCTTGTGGCGGCATTTGCGCTGGCCACGCGACTGGCTTGGAAATACCTAGGAAAAGACACGCCGATGCAGCTCATTGCATTTCTGATTACTTGGTCATCGCAGGAGCGATCCACGTACTTTTCGTGAGCTTACAGTTCAACCTTAATGCTAATGGTCGCAAAGAGTACACGCGAAAGGACAAAAGTGTAGGTCCGCTTGCTCCTCTTTTTTATAGTGTTTGCACTCATTGCCGTTGTGAATGCCGTGTTCTAGTCGCCCACCTAGCAACGCTGTTGAGATTTAATTCAAAGAATCGTTACTATTCCGTTATATAACCACATTTCACACTATTTCTGCCGCTTCATTTTAGAACAAGTCAGTTGGCTTTTATGTTATTTTTGTTTTTATTGGTTTCTTTTTTAGGTTAATAAGATACGGCAAATGTACGAAGTGTATTACAAGCTTTGATTGACGTCGACCATTCTACTTGTAATAGAAAGTTAAATGAAATATTTATTATCGCTGTGTTGTTAATAAACACCCCTACAAGTCAGCCGGGGTTACCTATTAGAATGCGAAGTTTATTTATGTGAGAATACGCAATACAAATTTACTAAAATTGAATTTATATTTAGTTTTATTTTGATGGTCATTGCTCGTCCTACTTGCTGTAATGTATCACTTCCCAGACCACTCATCCCTCGCCGCGGTGGACTAGTGGCTAAGGCACTCGGCTGCTGAACCGAAGGTCGTGGGATTGAATCCCGACCACGGTGGCTGCATCTCCGATCGAGGAGAAATGCTTGGTTCGTGTGCTTCGAATGAAGTGCCCGTTAAAAAATCTTAGCTGGTCGAAATTTGTGGAGCTCTCCACTACGACGTCTTTGATAATAACGGTGGTTTTAGGATGTTAACCCCCCCCCCCCCATTATTATAACATCAGCCCATTCATGTCATTCACACCATGTTCAACATCAGCATTCTTGTCGCAGTAAATCTAGCACATGTTCTGGTCCTAATTTGAACAGCTTTTTTCCGGTTTCAAATTTGGCTGTGAATGCCATCGTCAGTTGAGCTATCACTCGTATTTGGTGGGTAGCACCATAAAAATACAAGATGGCAAAGTATTTCATCAGGATGGTATTGTTTGGCAAGCGGTTCATTTATTGAAAGGAGAAGCCTGTTTCAGTGACATGTATAGCAAGAGTTTCAGATTTACTCAAGAACGTCTCCAATAACGTAATACCTGGGGAGATACGAGCGAGAGGAGAGCGTCTTCTCATTGTTATACAGAAAGCTTCGCAGGCAGCGTTTTCATCCAGAACGCCCTGTCCTCAGTGCTACTTGGAGAACCGCAGTTGGCGTTTTTCTTTCGCGAGCTTTTGTCGAACTAGTACTACGTCATCTTACTTGCAGCTTGCTTCACCGTGACGGGTGCACGACGACACGAGATGTCGAGACGCCGAGTGCACAAGCTCCTTCTCTCCGCAAAAGTCACTGCAATGCACGCCATCTACTTTTTTCTAAAAAGCGTTAGTACTCTAGACGCATTTCTAAAATGCTCTTTGAGGGCACATCAATTCATGGTAAGTGTACTGCGATGCGGCTTTGGAGTAACTTTTACGGAGCGCAAGTGCGAACGGTTGTCACACGCAGTCAGGATATTTGCTTCAGGTCAATGCTTCTCAAGTTTTCACCCTATAAATTCACTACCGCAATGCAGAAATCAGGAGATAAAACGGTATTTACACTTCTTTGAAGGTTGTACACCTCGACTTTTTATGCAGTTGGCTCCCTCCTTCTCAAACAATCTCGGCTTCATAGCATGGCTGTGTCGTATGCTGCAGAATACTTTCAAAAATCTTCTGTATATTTAAAAAAAATTGAGAGCTCGAACAATAAGGCAGACCCGGATGTTGGAAACAAGTGGGGTGGGTACTCGCCTGTATCCATAGAATATTCCCCGTGCGTTCAATGTATTCCCAAGCCAGCTGCGTTTGGAGCCTCGAGTAAAACTAATGCTTCATTTCAGCATATGCGACTTGTCGTGCGAAGCCTTCAAGCACGACCCTGCATTTAGGCGCAATGAATGCGTCGCCTTGGCGCTCCCGTTCAATGGTTGATACATTGTTCGGGCTCCATACAAAAGGGCACTTAGTTGATGAGAAGGCTTTGTAGCCGGCGTACAAACACACGGTTCTCGCCTCGATTATAGCTGAATGTACGACGGGTAACATTACCACGATGATTTTACCAGGCATTGGGTAATTTCGAAAAACACAATCTGCGAGTACAATTTACCTGCCTTTCGTAGGCCCATAAAAACAAATGTAAGCTGAAACACGGAGGTTATTCACAAGAGTGAAAGCATCGAACCGCCGAAGTTCGTTTATGGACAAACTATACTCAGTTTCGTGAATCAGGTGCAACGCTGTGGAGGCAATGGAAGAAGTTCGGTCAGCAAGGTGTGTGACCATGCGCGTCTCGTGCTTGGCTTTCATCGCTGTAAAAGTTCGTGCGAGACAAGCACGAATGCGTTCGCACAACGTCGCAAAAGGTGACAAATAAAACATCAAGAGGAAAGAACAAAGATACGCTAAGTGATCCAAAATAACTTATAGACGGCTGTATAACGAGGCGACACCTCCGAATACGAAACCTCGAATACGACACCTCCGAATACGAAAGCATGTCGACCCCGTGCAATTCATCGACCCCGTGCAAACAAATTCATTGCAATAAGTCTCGCTGGCCTCTACAGCGATGCACCTGATGTATTAAATGGAGTACAAAAATATCATTTCACCGATAGGAAATCACCCAAGGAAGGTATAGAAAAATTGTCATTTTCATTGTGAAATTATGACGAGACAGGAATGCTAGTGTGTCGTTTACCGATGTATAAAACAGCTAACGCTGTTACCCATGTGATCATATGGCGAAAGTCTTGGATTCTTTAAAAAACTCGAAAACTGACCGGCATCCCCCATCGGCATTCCAGGAAAGTTCTCCCCTTCCTGCGAAACGCCACGGAGCTATCACTACAACATGGTGCTTGCGCAGGAAGGAGCAAACATTCATTGAATCTTTTTTGCAATATTGAGTGATTAGTGCGGAGAAGAATGCATAAAGTGATTGTGCGTCAGTTTATTGTATTTTGCAACTTTTGTTAAGAGCTTGTAGCTTGACCACGTGACCGCATGATTATCTATACTTGAGCACTTGAGCCACGCGTAGATGAATAAACAGTCGATAGTCAGGTGATTTCTTGTCTCCTTCTTCGTTTTCGGTGTTTGCTAGTTTATAGGCCAGAATTTTTTTCTGGAGCAATGCACCAACCAGCCCAACGAGTATTATTAGAATACGATCAATGGCTGCTCGTCTGTCATTCGAAAACATCATAGTGGTCGAGAGTGAGAAGCGAGGGTAAAAAAAAGTCACAGCTTCGCCGCAAAGGCGAAGCAAAGAACGCGATAGAAACGAATTGGAAGGTCACGCGCAAAATGGCAAGCAGATCGAAACGTGCCCCGCGTTTCTCACGCAGAAATGACGCACGAAGCGTACTCACAGGTACATATGAACTGGAATATGAACGGGAGTCTCATGGTACATATGAACGGGAGTCTCAGTTGTTACTTCGCTGTGTCTGTAAAGCACGCCCTTTTCGCAAACGGAGGCTTTGCAATGATTGCAGTGACCTTTGTGCGCCGCCCCGTAACTACAACAAAATCGTTCCAGTGCAAGCCTAACGCCATCCAAGACGTATGATCCTCCCCACCGGGAGATAAGGGCGCGTGAAAGATCGTTCACTACCCTCCTCTCCGTGGGCCAAAGCACGCGTGAGAGATGAGAGCTGCCGCGCGCTCATTGCGCCATCTTGCTGATAATGCTGGAAACAGAATACCCCCCCCCCCCAAGATGCCTGCCAACAGCAGTTAGTAATAGATGTAAATAGCTTGCCGTTTGAACGTTGAACGAGGTACTTCTTGGTGGCTCAGTGGGTAACGCCTCGCATTCACAGCGCGAATGAACCACATTCCGTTCTGCACGCCGGAGTCTTTTTGAATTTTTTTCTTTCTCGCGTATTCATATATGTAGATACATATACATATACGGTGCATGACATCGACGCCGACGCCCACACCAACGCCGGCGGCGAAATCTAGCTGATATCCATATAATTGCTATCGCAATCATATGTTTACTAAAAAATAATCGCTTTGAGAAGGAAGCCTCCAAGTTGCCTCTGCTCTGTTCTGAACCTAACGTTTGTAATTGTTGCAAGTACGGTGAACTAAACTCGCAACTGAAAGTTGAAACCAGTTTTGTTTCGTCTGTGAAGAGACAGACAGACAGATTAGATAGATAGATAGATAGATAGATAGATAGTGTTGCGTAGTGCACTGACGTCACGGGCCGCCAAGGTCACCTCTGTTGGGTAGCGCGAGTCTCAGTTCTCGGCTGCAATTGTGCAGAGCTGATAGAAAGAGCTGAGAAGGCGACGGCCAGCTGCGGGCCTTCTCTGGCATGTATGCAACCTTCGCCCCTACTGCCTCCTCTACCCCCGTGCGTCAAACTATGCTATGTGCTCCCTCACCCTTTGCCTTTCACCCTCACCTTTTCTTGGCCCCTGGCTATACAACGTTACAGATGTCTATGCTATAGTCTACAATCTTCACTTCTCCTCTCTTTCCTTCTCACGACCAAATCATCCAAAATATCTGAGCCATAACTTCCTTGGCACTCATTTTTAGGAAAGCTGTGGTTCATGGAGGCACTTGCTCAGCTCCTGCAGCCCACACTCATTAGAAGTTTTCGCACAACACAGCAAGCATATATTGGGCTCCCTATTCAAATTAAGAAAAGAATTATAATAAACGCTGGTTTTCTGGCCAATACTCGTAGTGGATAGGAACCATATATCAAGGAACAAACAATGAAGCAAGCCCTAGCCCGCCATGTACATGCTCACTGGGAATATTCCTCTTCAACCCATCACCCCTCTACTGTCACGGACAGGCGCTTTCCCTCGCCCACCACCACGAATTTAAGAAGACAACGGACTCACGTATCCACCCTGGCCTCATTGGGTCTCATTTATTTTGATGTAGCAATTTATAATGCTTCTCTTGGGTTATTCGGAACGGCACGGAACACTTCCTACAAAAGAAAGGTTGGATAAACACCTGTTAGAAGTGTGATGTTTTTGCCTCCAGTTTTCCTGGACAAGCCATGGCAACTTATCAAGAACAGTTGTGTATATTCTGTTTCGGCCACGTTCTGTCTCTACAAAGCCTACTGTTTGTTCTTAAAGACGCTACGAACCGTTTGGCCTTAGGAAAGTGAAAGACCACTATGCAACGCATTTATTTCTTTAATGGCACTGTATGACAATACCTTCAAAAGAAAAGAGACAGCTACTATGAAATCATCTAAATAAATTCTAAATCACTTGCAAAACAGAAGATTATCAAGTGGTTCCACTGAGCTTCCAGTGCATTCATTCCGCTACTGGTCCGTTAGTATTCTGGGGACGCGTGTTAAGACTGGCAGAGCAGCTACTGCCAGCGCTCTTTCAACTCCTCTTGGTGGATGACCGGGTGCTTTTCATGCTCGAGGCTCGGGAGTTTTCGCGCTGCATTTTGCTGTCTAGTGTCTGCTTCATGTAATCCATACATATTCTGTTGTGGTCTGTGGGGTCTCGGGCCACGATTTTAGCTTCCTCAACCACCGTCGTCTTCGGCAAAGCAGGTATGATGAGAAGATACCCGAAACGCAACAGGGCCGTCAATGCGAAGACCAGGCCTGCGTATTCGGCCGGCTCTAGAAAGAGGATCAGAACTGCACACATGGCTGCGACACGATACCAAGCGTAAGACCAGCAACCGACGCCGCCTCGAAGTGCCGAAGGGAAAAGCTCCGTGACGTAGGTCAAACAATGGATTAATAATACATTGAGACACCCTTTGACAATACGAGCAAGGCTTTAGTGAGCTTGCCAAATGTGGCAGCGGCCGCGATACTGAGGGCACACTGTATACAGGCAGCCAGAACGAAGCAAACACCAAGTACAGTGGCAAGTTTGACACCGCTGATGAGGTAGTGCATCACTACGTACGCAAGCATCGTTACGACGATCTTGAAGGCTGGGACCCAGAATTCTTTGTATTGAACCAGGGACACGGCATCGATGTAAAAGACAACCGATATTGAAAAATATACGACGAACATGACCAGCGCCCGTCGCTGGAGAGATCGCGCGTCGAGCAAGTCACCTCTGTCGCCGCTTTCACAAACCACGGGGTTCTTGAAATGCTCCCTCAGCTTCTGCACAAGACTCGCCGTTGCCGGAAGCGGAAAGTTGTTGATCGTCGCCGCCCGCATCATCACCACCTCAGTCGCGTCGAGCATTCCTCTCGCGACCAGCCAGCGGGGTGACTCTCGCACGAACCACAGTGCGGGAAGGAGCAGAGCGGTCGGGGCGAGGAAGATGACCTGCTTCAGATGCCAGTCCATGAGGATCAGATTGATAACGGCTGTCCTTACCTCGCTTAGAGCTATGCCTATGACGGCCAGGAGGAGGACCTGCTGCGGCCTGTGAGCGTGCGTCATTGATTCGAACGGCAAGATGAAGGTGAAAACTCCGTTCACGGCCACGCTAGCACCTGCCAGGAAACGAGCCATCGCATAATACACGCACCCCGTGGCCACGAACGTACATATTGTGGAGATAAACAGCAGAATGGCCGATCCGAGGAGCAGCGTCTTTCTACCAATGTAATCCGCGATGGATCCGACCAAAACGAGAGCAACAACACTTCCGAAGCTCTGCATGCTTGCGAGGACGACCCGGATCACCTTTCGCTCGCACACCATGTCCCATGTGCTCACTGCGCTGCTCTCAGCCGTGTGAACGTCGTAGTCCCACGCTTCGCAAGGTGCATCGCGTGTGCTGTTGATATCCTGGACTTGGTCACGAAAACATCTGTTGTACCAGGATGACACCGTAGGCGTTACAGCGTGGACGTCCTGCGTCGACTCTGATGCGTCATGTTCAGCCGGTGGCTTGCAGCGTTCGTAACGCTGCAACTGCTGAAGCGTCCGTCAGTCTTCCTCGGTATGGTGATGTACTTCCATTCGGCTTCAGAGATGTTGAAACCTTCGGGCGTCTTGCACCAGTGGTCGACGTCGCCGGTGACGAGGGACACCACGAGGGTTTGGGAATGAGTAAAGAGTGTTCCCAGGAGAATGAGGAATAACATCTGTTTCTGGTAAGGACCATGGCCAAAGCATTCTTCGCAGTCGAAGGACTCGCTCGTATGCAGGTCAACATTGGCAAGCCGAGTGAGAAACAAGTGGTCGATGGCCTACGTCACAGGTGCTGCTCGTCGAATTCGATGCGTCCAAAGATCCCAAACGGAAGCTGACTTACACCTACTGGCATCAGATGATGATGACGATGAATCCACAGCCGTGGCATAAATGAATGCTTCTTCTCCTTTGTAGATAGCGCACAAGGCGATTTAAGAGTAAGTCGCCCGCATATTCCCATGGAAGAAACTCGAGCAAACGTGTCGGCAGAGGGGGGAGGGGGGTATTGCGTGATTGTTACGTATTTGGGTGTGGTTTCGAAAAGCTTAATTGTCTTCTTGACTTCAATGTTCCTATTTATTGATTGAAGGAGAAGCGTTGCCTTCAACTAGTGGTAGGACGCTGGTGTTCAGTTGTGCCCCACTACTCGTTGAAGGTACTTTCGATTCCATCGCTTTTACTCGAGTAAACCAAAGTGTCAAATAAAGCGAAAGCCCAGTAAAGACACCTCTGACTTTATTCCCTACGCGTAATTCAGGACCTACATGTACGGGATGGCCAGTAAATGGCACTGCAGCGCAAGCAGTCGTTTTTTTTTTGTTTCTTTTTACTACCAGACGCTGCCTGCGTCGGGCTTCCGAGGTGAGACAGGGGGAGAGAAGCGACACTTGGCTAAGGACGTGACCATGCAGGCACTAGACGTGAGGCACGAGCATTCGCAGTAGGGGTGTGGACGGCGCCGCCGACGTTAGATTGACATGGTGCGACAAAGAAATGCTCGACATTTGAAAATTGCTTGAGTGAAAGCTCTCGCAATGCTTTCGCAGAAATAATGGAGCCAATTTTAGCCCTCCAAAGATCTCAGAAACAAGCTCTTTTCTGGTGGTGCCCTCTCAAACATCAAGTGGCTTTGATCTGTTAGTCTGAAGACTACGAAAGTTATAAATTAAAAGATAGATGTTTCCGATGAAACAACATGCAGGAACAAGTATCAACGACTTAATCGACAATAAATTTTGCCTTGAATTCAAGGCCCACTAAACGAAACTAATAACACAAAGATGAACTTTGAGTACTAACTAACTCAAAAACGTTCCCACGTTAAACTCGTTGGGCATGCGAGGAAAACGCTCCTTCTCCGTCACCGTTCGTGTTCATTTGTGTGAGTGCGGCTCTCGCTGACGCGTGCATCGAGCGTTTCGGCGGCGTCCCTTCGGCATCTTAACCACAGTCAGGATCTCCGGGGCTTCGGCCAAGAAGTCGCTGACTCCTGGGGCCCCTGATAGGATGGCGTCGAGGTCAGTATACACCCTGCCAAAAGAACATTGTTTCACATTTACTGTGCCTCAAGGCGCGGTCTCCGTCGATGAGATCATCGAGTGCCTCGAAGAGACGAGCGGTAGAGAAGGGGTGCTGTTCCTGCAACACTTCGGCGCTTTGAAGTACTTGGTAGCAACGAAGACAGTGGAATAAGCCACCAAGCTCATGGCAGCGGTGGCGGCGGACGACTGCACGTCACCCCAGTTGTGATCTCACAACAGCTATCGCTGTAAAAGATGTTGTGTACAAAACTCTTCACATGTGGAAAGGAATACGTCGGTCAAACAGGCCGTTGCCTGAATGTGCGCCTTCGTGAACATGAAGGGGGCCCTGTACTCGCACTCAGCGATGCAATGCAAGGATTGCACTTGCCGCCAAAATCTTCAGACACACGAATATTTGACAGGCAGAAGAAGCGGATGACTAGAAAAATATTAGGAGTATATGGAATTAAGAAAGAAGGTGAACAGCGCGTCAACCAGGCGTCTGTTCTACTAACGGATTCGGAATTTGCTTTTTTGGACGTAATGGAACTCAGTGCATTATCCTTTTTGTTTTCTTTTCTTGTTTTTTACGGGGGGGGGTGTTTTTTCCGTCTATGTGCCATCGATTATGGGAGCGGCTTTTTCGTTATATCACGTTGTTGATGATAACCGGGGTGGTTTTAAATGACGTACTTACATGCATGTTATGCTTATATAAGTGTTGTTTTTCAAATAAACACCTTTAGTTGCTATTAAGTACTCGTCCTGTTCACTTTACGAGTGTTGGTACTCTTTGGCGATTGTTTCATCATGAATCATCTAACTGCGGACACTTTTCACGCTATTGCAATGTATCCTTCAGCGAAGGCTCCGTTGGTTGTGAGCGACAAATCATCATCTTGGCCGGGACCGAAAAATTGAGACAGCTAGAAATAAGAATAACAAATATTTCTAAACCAGAGTGGGGACAGAACTAAGACATAAGAGTGGAAGCTTGGACTAGTTGGTGTGCTCTTTCTGTCTACCCTGTCCTTTTTCCATTGTTCGCGCGCTGAAACAATCTTGCAAATATGACAGAACCAAGGTCATTCGCATGGCAAGTAAGTGTTTATGGGCATGTTTATATGCTCATTTAGGCAACAGGCAACTTGAAGTTACAGTGCAAATACTTTCCTCTGGTTGTAAATGCCGTAAAAATGACTTTCATTCTTTACAACCAGACGCGTCCAGTACACAGTTTTCACAATTTAACATGCTGCATCGCAGTACTGTTGCCTGGTACAACCGTACATTGCCATCGGGCGTCAGAACGTTTAATTTACCATAGCGACTTCATGGTCTAAAGCTGGCCACCCAATACACAATGCAGACGTGTTATATTGCACGTATTCCCTCAAGAGTGCGTATGGGACGCATAACAAGTTCCGGAAACATTTTAAGTGCATTACTATTCATGATGTAAAGCATACTACTTATCCACAGAATGCAGCCATAAGAGAAGACTCTGCTGACACAAGCCACTTTCCACTTCACTGGTTACGTTGTAGTAATGCATAGTTTAAAGTTCTCGAGTAACATCAAACATTAAATACTATGCGCTTAGTAGTTAAAGCCGGAACTTTAGGAACAGGATATCACTATCGTGTTCAACTCTTAAAGGCGAAGCTTAAAGCTATGCCGTTTTTTATTATTGGTGAACGACGACAAGACATTCAGGAAACGGAGTAGAAACTTCTTGGAAACATCATATAATCTATGTCGCAAGACAAAATAAACAGCACACAAAGTGTTTCCCCCGAGTTTCCCATTAATTCACTCAAGTGCTTGTGTGGCATTAGACCGCGGGTATGCCTTAGGGGCACCCGAGCTGCTATCGCCAGTGCGCTTTGGTCTCCGCCTCTGTGATGAGCGGGTGTTCTCCGTGCTCGGCGCCCTGGAACTTTTGCGCATCGTGTTACCCTCCAGCGTCCGTCTCATGTGATCCATGTTCAGTTTGACGGAGTCTGCTGGTTCCCGGGCTGTGATTTTCGCATCTTCGACCACCGTCGTCTTCGGCAGATCGCGAATCATCAGAAGGGATGCGAAAGGGAAGAGGGCCGTCGTGGCGAAAACTACGTGTTCGTACCCGGTGGGCAGCAAACGGAGCGTCAAAAGCGCACACACTGATGCAACACGGCAGAAGCCGAATGCATAGCAGAGGACGCCACTTCGAAGTGCAGATGGGAAGAGCTCCATGCAGTAAGTCAAGCAGTGGATGACCAATACGTTCGACACACCCTTACAAAGCACGAGAAAAGCTTTCGTGAGCATGCGCAATCTGAGAGTGGCGGCGATACTTAGCGAAGACTGCATGCAGCCAATCATCACGAAACAAACGCTAAGTACGGTTACGAGTGAGACGCCGGTGATCAGGTGGTGCATCATCACGCCTACCACCAGCATTATGACGACCGTGAAAGCCGGAATCCAGAAGTCTTTGTACTGGACCACGTGCACGGCGTCGATGTATAACACGATCGATATAGAAAAAATTATTACGAACATGGCCAGCGCCCGTCGCCTGAGAGAACGAGCATCGATCAAGTCTCCTCTGTCGCCGCCTTCATGACCCGCGTTGTTCTTGAGTTGTTCCTTCAGCTTCTGCACCATACTGGCCGTCGCTGGTAGCGGAAAGTTGTTGATGGCAGCCGCTCGCATCATAACCGCTTCGGCCTCGTCGAGTCTTCCCTTCGCGACAAGCCAGCGCGGTGACTCTCGTGCGAACCACAGCGCGGGAAAGAGCAAAGCAGCCGGCGCGAGGAAGATGACCTGCTTCAGACGCCAGTTTGTGTTGACTAGCTTCACCACGATGTTCCATATCTCCCACAAGGCCAGGCTTATGATGGCCACGGTGAGTACCTGCTGAGGCCTCTGAGCATGTGTCATCGTGTCGAACGGGACAATGTAGGTGGCAACCGCGTTGACGGCCACGCTGCAACCAGCTAGGAAACAAGCCGTTGCGTAAAACAGGTATCTAGTAGCCAGGAAAGTGCATATCATGCAGATCAGCATCAACACGGCAGAGCACTGCAGCACCGTTTTCGGACCGATGTAGTCTTCGAACGATCCGACGAGGAAAAGACCAACAACGCTACCGAAGCTCTGCATGCTTACGAGGACGAATCGCATCAGCTGTCGCTCGCACACCATGTTCCAAGTGCTCACTGCACTGCTCTCAGCTGTGTGAACGTCGTAGTCCCACGCATTGCAGGGCACGTCGCGCGTGTCGTTGTTGTCCTGGGCTTGGTCGACGAAGCACTGGTTGTGCCACGATCCTGCCATGGGTGTTACAGCGTCGACGTCCTGGCGGTTCACTAAGGTGTAGTGTTCAGCCGGTGGTTTGCAGCGTTCGTAGACGCGGCAGCGGCTGAAACGCCCATCTGCTTCCATCGGTATGGCAATACGCTTCCATTCATCGGTGGAGATGTTCAAGCCAACGGGGGGCTTGCACCAGTGGTCCACGTCACCAGTGACGAGGGGCACCAGGAGGGTTTGGCCGTGACCCATGAATGTTCCTAGAAGAACGATCAATAGCATCCGCTTCTGGAAAGGGCCATGGCCAAAGCATTGTTCGCAGTCGAACGACTCGCTCGTACGCAGGTCGACACCGGCAAGCCGACTGAGGAACAAAAGGTCCATGATTGTGCTTTGAGGTGCTGCTGGTCGGGTTCAATGTGGAAGACGTTCTCAGACGGGAGCTGATTTATGTTGACCGGCCGCAGTGATCACTTCTTCTTCTTTGTGAACAACGCATATTGGTCCCCGTGACGTCGCGTAGTCACGAGCTCTTCAACGTTGGTGTCATTCTCTTCTAGCATTTGCTGCACTGCGTTTCAGTGCTCACTATGGATTACACTTAGATTCTGATTTAGCATAGATGTATTCAAGCTATATTAAGGGATAGATAAACCGGGAACGATAATGTGGATCCTGCATACACTGGAAGTGGACTGCGAATCGTCGTGACGAGCATCATTGCCCAATGTTATTCGTGAAACACAAGTGCGCAGGCAACTGTTGAACTATAGTCGATATACTAACCGATGTATACGTCGCTGATCCCCCTTGTGTGGTAGGGGGGGATCGGAAAGCGAGGATCCTGGAATTGCCTCATGGTTGGTAAAGATGGGCGAGGTTGATGCTTGCCTAAAGCAGTGTTTGGTGTAGAACCCATGTTCCGATTAAGAAACTTCAAGTTCAACGTATAGCTGGCTGTCAAAAAGAATATAGCTCCATACGGTCGCTTTGCTTAGAAATAACCATATATAATGTTATAGCGAACACGCACTACCATTAAACTCCACGATAAGCATGAACGTGACAAGTCACATCTAGTTCTCATGCCAATCTTTCTTTTTTTTTAGTAGGGAATATTCAAAATGTACAGCGGCTTCTGTCCGAAACTTTCGTAGTCTCCATTCACTATGTATTTTTTTAGAGAGAGAATGAGGCCAGTCGCACCTTGTAGCCCTCAAAGTGCTAGCTGCTGCTTTTGATCTTCGTTCTTCAAAGAGTTGCCAATGCTGTGTCCACTGCTCAGCCTTTTAGGCTGACACAGAACAAGTATGACGGCCCGTGATCGAGACGTTCGTCACATACGTTGTGAACTGTTCGTTTTCTTCAATTGAAGAGTTATTTTCTTTGAAATCTTTGCGTGAGTGAAGAACTTTCAACAATATATAAATTTAAAAAGGAAACTCATATTTCAAACGTCAAATAAAAATCACATTTCAACCTTGATTTCATTCCCTAATAATGACCGTGTGATAGTGAAGCTTATGGCGTTAGGGTTCTTTATATTCGGTGACAACCTATAGGAATGAATATATAGGCTCTACCCACGAGGTCTCATTGCCCTTATTTTCTATGAATCCGTGCTACAAAGGAAGTAGTTCTCATACAGTGGCCATAACTTTTATGCATACAGCCACTACCTCATCACACTTGGTTGGTGTTGAAATGCAGAATCCGAAGCATGATAAACAAACTTGAGAAGGCGCGGCCTCCCGCGTCAGCTTAAAAATATGTCTGCTGTTTAAATTGCACCCCCCGCTGCACTAATCTCGGAGTCCACGAGGAAGCAATCCACATATCTCGAAGGCGATGCTTCAGCGCGGTACCGAAGGTTGTGCTAAACAAACGATGCCACATTTAAGGTAATGTTCAAAATTGAGAAATATTTCTTTTGCGGTTTCACAAAATGAAACAGGGGCATTAACCAAATTTCTTTAGCTTGTTGCAATTTTTCACGAATCATTTACTGCCAAGTTTCTTCCCTCTCTTCTGTAACTATGGAAACTATGACTAAAAACGAAGAATGGAGAAGCGATACGAGATGGACGTGTGAAATTTTGAATCTTGTGCTGTCTGAAATACCGAATGTGCGTTTCCTGTCACCGTGCTTGTCATCGTGTCTTAGGGTAAACGCCAATGTTTCATTCGACGCCTTGTTTTTTCAAAACAAAAGCACGTAGCGCACATTGTGCTTAACAGTGGGGATCTTTGCATACGTTGTCGTTAAGTTAATGGCCATGGCGATGCACGCGGCTAAACTGGTGGCGCTTTAAAGCTGAACGTGGAGATTTTTTTTCTTGCTTTGACACCTTGCCCTCCATGATGTTCCCATCACCCCGTCAGCCCTTGAATATTCATGTTTTTCAAAGCAGGGCCCAGTTTTGCTGCAACAAGGGCCACTATCTAATGAATGTGTCTGTGCGAAGGCGTGTCTGTGCAGGCAAGGGTGTTTTCTCTCTCCGGGAAATGCGAGTGAATAGGTGGATAGCATAATGGTGCGTCATCTGCTACGGTAATTCCGGTTAGAGGCATATCCCTTCACCACTTCAAGGTTTCAGCTGCACAGTGTAACAGAGAAGGCGACATGTGCAATTCTGCGACGCGTTTGTAGCCGCTTGTTCAGTGAATATGTTCTCTCCTTTTTGTTAAAAATTTGCGCATGGATAGACCATACTTCTCGCATTTCAGAGAACGAAGCGAGAAGTGGAAATAGGCAAATGCAAAAAACAGTAAGAGGCACGTTTGTAGCACAACATGTGATTATGATTTGATTTACACAGTAATCTTTTGCACAACCACTTTAATTTAGTATTTTCGAGCACTAAAATGATGACCACTTCCAAATCACTGACATGTACGTATATATACTTACGAGCTCATGCTGCCAAATGCCAACATACGTTCGACAAGAGAAATACGCATACTCTGGCAGCTTTTGAAGCGACGAGTAGAGTGGTGTAATAACGTATTTACTGTGTCAGACTTGCGAACGCAAAGTGCCTATAGGCTGTGCTCTGCGATGTGTGCGGAGAATTTCAGATATACTGAAACACAACGTTATAGTGTATGATGGAACGAGATCTAACGTATAGGAAGATGGAGAGGAGTAAAAAAAAGCCAGTAAATTACGAGCGTATTTTATTTTCATAGTAAGAAACAGTTGACTGTTTCGATTCCGGGATGGTCTCTTTGTAACACAAAAGCAAAGAAATAATGTTATGGGCAAGTAGCATAAAAACAAATAGATAGGTATTTTGCGATGCCTTGATGCCCAGAAAATCAATGTATGTGACAAAAGATGCGTGCAACACCATCCGCAGCAAAAACAACAAACGTGTGTATGGACGTTCACGCCGCTTGAACGAAGAAATGACGGCTCGCACGATTATGACTATCTCGTTGTGACCGCATTTGTTATTAAACTAAACTGCATAGCTCTCCAAAGTATTATGCAGCAATTTGAGAAAAAGGGCACCGCGAGTGCTAGGTGCAACACGCGGAAAGCGAGGGCACTTGCAAGATTGCCCGTATGGGGGCATGGCATCCCGAACCGGAAGTCGATGCAGACGGGGCGCCGTAGTCCACAATCCTTTGCGGGAGCCATGATTTCACTATCTACCTATGGCGTGCCAGACTTTACTTTCACAGATAGTGAAAGATGGTGCAATGCATCCACCTTTAATTCATGGGACTAAGTTAATAGAAACAAGTTATCACTATGCGTAATAAATGCACGTAATACAGACAAAATGAAAAAAAGAAAGATATACAAAAAATGAGACTTCCTAATATGATATCGTGAAGGATGATGCAACGTCTTAAAAAAACGAAAGGTTCCTGCTTTTTGTTCGCTCAACAATAGTTTTAGTGGCGTCACGTTAGTGACGATCACGATCAGTGTAACTGATCGTGATTGATCGTGATCGCTGCGTCGATAACAATCGATGCAGGTAGATTACGTTGCTCGCGTCATTTCCCGGTTTCAAGAACCTCGCACGGCGTTTTTCATGCTAGCAATTTGTACTTCGAGCGTGAGACAAGCGCTTACGCAACGAACACTTCAATCTGGCACGTAATTATGAGCTGGTGGCGACAGATTCCGTTAAAATGACGCATCTGTGCCAATTACACACACACACGAAGACCACAATTCGCTTTATAATGCATACACTTAGGCATATTCTCCCCACCTGGTTTGTTTACTCTCGTACTGTGTGACACTGGCAGGTCCTCTCGGCTGCTTTTTTCTCGCAACCCGCCCACACTTACAACACTCATATGGGTGCACCAGTGGCATAGCCAAGAGAGAGAGAGAGGGGGGGTTAAACCCCGCCCCTCTAAATTTTTTGTCCAAATCCCCTCTCCACCCTGCCAGTTATACCCACCTTATTTTTTTTCGCCACTTCGCGCTGACATGACTTAGTAACTAAGCGCATCCACTATCACAATAACGTTCCTGGGCGCCTTTACAATGAATGGAAGACAGTGCTGCTTGCGGTCATTGCCGCAGCGATGAAACTACAGAGCACGTTCTCTGTCACTGCCCTCGTTACAGCGTGCAAAGACGGCAACTAGCTGCTGCGTTAGCTCGCCTTGACGACAGACCTTTGTCTGAACAATCAGTGCTGGAAAGGCGACATGATTTGTGTGCTCACAGAAAATCAGTGAAGGCCTTACTCAACCTTTTGCGTGGTAGCGGCCTATTGTATAGACTGTAGCACTTCAGCCCCCCCCCCCCTTTTTTTTACGTGCGTCTATTTCCCTTTTCGCTTTCTTTCCCATCTTTCTTCCCCATTCCCCCTTCCCGCAGTGCAGGGTAGCAAACCGGATGCTCCCTTTTCTGGTTAACATCTCTGCCTTTCCCTCATTTTATTCTCTCTCTCTTTTTACAATGAATAATGTCTGAATACACAAAAACGAATGACGACTGACGATGATGTTGCTGAGAGCGAAAGGATGAAATAGCTTCTTTTTGACGAAGAAAACACCGCAGAAAACCAAATGGATGCCTGACGGTTTCGGTGCAGCGGCACGTCGCCTCTAGTCGCGAATGGCGCCATGCTGAATTTGTCATTGGTTCATCGTCACTCTTACGTCATAGTAATGAGCGGCCACAGTTGGACACGCATAATACAAATGGGCAGGGGTGCACTTTACTTTTTATTCTTAGCTTGTCACCGACTCTAGGTGCAGTTCATCAATCTAAAACAAGTCGTTGTTTCATGATGTCCTGTTACAGGATACGCAAGTAGAACTGCAAACTTTATTCGCAGCGCACCAACTGTATGTATATTATAGTTGGTGGTTGCAAGTTTCGGTTCGTATAAACTTGTTGAATGTGTGCTGTACTTCTTGCTGTATTTGTGTCCAAGAAAAAGTAAATATTGCTCATTCCGCACAACATAATATTTGTTCGAAGAACCATGCATGTCATTTTTAATGAAGATTCTTGCAACAATGGAGTAGCACCGTTCAGTTGAGAACAAAAAAGACTGATTCATTGATATGTGGGGTTTAACGTCTCAATACAACGATATGATTGTGAGAGACGCCTTAGTGAAAGCTCCGGAAATTTTGACTACCTGGGGTTCTTTAACGTGCACACAAATCTGAGCACACGGGCCTACAACATTTCCACCTCCATCGAAAATGCAGCCGCCGCAGCCGGGATTCGATCCCACGACCTGCGGGTCACCAGCTGAGTACCTTAGACACTAGACCACCGCGGCGGGGTGAGTGCAAAAATGACTGGCCATTATGTTTCGCTCATGCTATGTCTGAAATATTCTTTTGTGTTTGTATCTTTTTGTTATTTTGTTCTTCGCAGTTTTTTTCCTTCTCGCCATCAAACACCTTCGATGTTCTGTCACACCTAACTTCGTTCGCACAAACCTTTAGTGGAGCTGTGGTTGCTAGAGGGGCTTGCCCAAATTTAGCGGCTCATACGCATTAGGAGGTTTTGTAAGCTTGAGAGTTTTTGTGATCTTTGAGATCTTGAATTCAACGTGTGGCAGGCCGTCAAAAATTATTAGGGCCTTCCCCATAAATTTGTTGTTTAGAAAAAATGACGCCATATTTACAAAGCGAATAATGATGAGGTAGCTTGCTGAGCAGGGTAAATCTAGTAAACCGTGAATGCTCCGTACATCCACTCGATCATCATACAAAGACTTGCCCTTTCAGGCAGGGCAAACGTTTTAGGACGTTAAACCCCAATAATAATAATAATAATAATAATAATAATAATAATAATAATAATAATAATAATAATAATAATAATAATAATAATAATAATAATAATAATAATAATAATAATAATAATGTGCGTGTGTGTGTGTCTGTGTGACAGATGGCACACAGGCACACACACGCGTGCGTTCGGGGGAATGGTACATTCAGGTTTTTGATCTAAAGCAACAGTCGCATGGCCACCAAGATACACGCCGTGCGCTTGCCATCTCAGAGGCCACGGCCGCCTGGATAGGGGAGGTGTGCGCGCCAGATCCAGGCGGCCGTGGAGAGGCCATAAAGAGTCTCACAATGCCTCACAGATGGCAGCACATTATACAGCCTTTGCTGTTGGCTTGATCAACGCCTCTGGAAAGGTATGATATGTTTTCCGCTAGATGGACATAGCTGTCCATTTTCAAAGCTGTTTGGACGTTCCTGTGTGTTTTCAGCGGCGATGGCTGCACTGTCCCGGCCTTTTTCGACGTAGTTTCATGGCCTTCCAAAATGTGCCTACAAATCGCCGAATGGGTTCGTTTTCGTCGTGACATCTGTCGAACAAAATGCGCTAAGGAGACTCCTTCCTCTACATGGCATTTGTGTAGTGTTTTTTTTTTGCCAAATCAGCTGCAAGTAACATGGTAGCTTTGTGGTAAAATACCTGCTTGTCACGTGAATGGCCCGGTTTCAATCCTCAATGGCACGGAAAATCCATTCTTTGCTTTATTTGCTTCTTGCTCAATATTTCGCTCACGGACAATTTTTCGCTCACAACGAAACGAAGCCGACGCCGGTGGTGGGTGTGACCGTTCCTTCTCTCGAGAGAGTTGGCCGGCCATGCAAGCCGCGTACTCCGTAATTTATATGTTTGCTGATGTGCTGTTCACTAGCGTGACATTTCGGAGTTGAACTAGCTCTCATGAAAGAGTAGACAGCTGCTCATGTGACTTCTGATTTCCTACGAGGCGCTCGGCCAGCGTGCCCTCGCCTTTCGTGACGGTGAATGCGACACGTTAAGCAATGAAACGGTATACTTAAAGCTAGATAAAGTGATATTCTCAAGGCTGCTTTCTCGCTGCCCACAGTAGTACAATGTGAGTTTTGTAACTATTGTGTAATCGTGCTCGTGAACATTTGTGCCACGATTTATTCATATGCAAAGTTTTTGTATATTACAAGTACTTCATTTGGCTAATAAAAGAACCTTGCTTCCCAAAATTTGCTTGTTTAACTTCCTTTTCTTTTGCGCACGTAATTGGCCAGCCATTAAGACGCAATAAGATCGCGTATTTATCAAAATGCATGTGAAAGGGCAGTAATTTAGAAAAAAAAAACTTATATTTTGCGTTATGCACGGCAAGTGCACGACGTCGCTACCACTTCAGGTTGTGACGTCATATTTTATTTACTTTTTGCTGTTAGTTGTCTCCATACATAGATGGGGCCGGCTGCAACGAGCCGCTGACCACTTGATACATAAACTCCACATTAAGTTGCGTTACCAGTTAGCGTATACTTTGTCTGGCACTCGCAGGCTCGTTTTGTCTGCTTCGCAGCGCTTCTAGCGCACTCGTCGGGTCTGGTTTCCACCCAGCTAGAACATTCTTTTATGCCACAGCAGGAGTTCTTCTGCTTTGTGAATGGCTTACCTTTTTCCAACGGGTTGGAGCTTTTTTGACTAAACATGCCCGTCTCGTCAACAGCTGACTTTGTCCACTTATTTCTACAAACCACTCAGAACTGCCTTGGGCCTATAAGTACGCTTGAAAGATTCCATACACACCATGAACCATCGTTTTCATGTAGTTGTAATGCATCCGCTACACCAGTATTCGTCATTCAGTGGAGCAAAGCGTTACTCGCTATGCATTTGAAATGTATTATGTGAAAATTGCTTATGAGTTAGCTGATGGATGGATTGTTGAGCGGTGGACCTCTATTTGGAGTCCTGCAGGACGTGACCAGCGCCCTGTGGGGCTTGACGGTGAGGAAAAAAGGCGGCGTCCTCCGTAAAGGGTTGAATACTCGCTGGGCAATCTGTGTCGAGTGGTATCTGGTTACACAATTCGCATAGCCTTAAAGAGCTCGTTTCACAGAAATTCTGGCGTCGGTGTCGGCGTCATTGGTTGTGACCGAAAAATCACCATCTTGTGCGTGACCTAAACTCGATAATGGTGCAATTAATATAAATAAATGAAAAATTCTCGGTCTGAGTGGATATCGAACCGAGGTAGTTGGCGTGCTAAGCGGGTGTTTTACCACAGAGCCACGCGTCTGCTGGTGAATACAGTAAAAATATGTATCTCTGCTTGGAAAGGAAGTGAAAGAACCTTTCATGCTTTACAAACCCGCGCGTCTTGTATAAACGCTTCACAACGTAACATGACATGTTGCAGTAACAATGCGTGGTACAATCGTATATTGCCGTCGGGAGAAAGAACATGTGATTATCATAATAACCTCATTGTCATTATGGCACGTTCCCCTCTTGTGGACACACGGTGACACTCGCACACATGCCCTGGGAATGTAGAAGCGCTCCTCCCGACTCTACCTTGAGAAAGTGGGAGAGGTCCCTCAGGAGGTCACTTCTCTCCGACCAGATATGGGCCGTCCAGCAGGCCCACGAAGCGACCGCCAGGTACTCCCTGTCGGTCCCTACGTATAGGAGACACCCGCTGCGCGTTAAGCGGGTCCTGCTGGACACAAAATAGTTTTTTCCATTTCATTCATTGTTTAGAGCCAGTCATCCACTACCAGAGGTACACACGTTACTCGGTTCATTCCCATAAGGCCACGTAGGAAGTGCATAGCAAGTTCGACAAGATTTCGTTCACTAAGTGCCTCAAGTACGCACAAGGAACCGAATATCACTCTCGCGTTCAACTTTTAAAGGCGAAACTTGAGAGTGCCCTAATTCTTTTTACTCTTATATCAGGCTATACAGGTATAACATGAGTTGTTCGCTTCGTTCGTTTACCGACATTATTCCTGCTTAGTGCGTTTCCACAAAATACTTTTGTGTGCCGTCAAGGTTCTGTGGTATATTACTGCGCTGCAACAGACAGGACCCAGGTTTGGACAAGTTTGGTCCTTGAAACTTAATATTATTTTGTTTTTTTATATCTTAAAAGCACTTCTTATCTATTTTTTGCGGGTGCTGCAGTCACCATTCGGTGATTTTAGAGGGGTGGTGCACGAAGGTAGTCATGAGCGAAACGGCAATATATAAGTATATAAAGGCTATAAATGTGTATAGGGCAGGTACTAACCTTCAAGGGCGGAAAGATACAATAAGGTACAAGAAGATACAATAAAAAGACTACAATAATTCAATCTGTAATATTATTCACTTTGTAAGTGCACTTTTTGATTCAAATGAAAACAATGCCAATGAGGGTGCTGAAACAATCGCATTAGTTAGTTTATTCCACTTGACTATGGTGTGAGAAAGGGAGGAATATTTAATGCAATTATTGCGTGTAATAAAGGTAGTCACGATGAGTCATTAGCTATGTTTACATTATACTGGCGTTTAACTAGTTCGTACAAAAACTTAAGTCTTGATTAAAGGTATCTTAATAATAAGAATGAAAGTTCAGCACTGTTTATAAGGCCTGTAACTGAAGTTCTTGAAAGGTAACTATATTAAAACGCAGTGCTCTTCCTTCGACCTTTCTTACTTTGTCAATATTAGATTTAGTGAAGGGATCTATATAATGGCAGCGTAATCTAATATCCTTAAAAGAATTTATTTGTACGCTAAAATGCGGGCAGAAGGTGTACACAGCTGGAAAGCATGACGAAAAAAAAAACAGTTTGTAAGTTGCATACATCGTAATGTGTGGTATGTGTTTGTTCCAGCAGAGATCATTTGTTATGTAAATCCCCAAGCACTCATAATTAGTGGCCTCACTTAAAAAAATATGCTAACATTGTACGTGAAAACCAGAGGGCTTGTGAGTAATTTGCATTATTATGGTTTTATTAAAGTTAATGGCCATTTGTCATTCCTCGCAACAGTAGGCTACATTTTGAAATGCCTGATTTAACAGGAGTTGACCGGACGTGCTAAGGGTCTCTTAGTACAAAAAGCAGTTTCTACGTAAAGTTTTTATTTAACAGGAATGTGTTATACAATATATTTATTGAAAACCATAAACAGTAGAAGCCCTAGAGTTGAGCACGGAAACGCCAGAATCAACCGTTACATACACGGGTACTGCCGGCAGCGGTGAACAACAACGGTGCAAGAACGGCCTTTGTGGCGATCTCATAACAGTTCTTGCTGCAAAAGTGAAGGTTCAGTTTAAGCGAACAATCTACCTACGAACATTATGATTACCGGCACACTGCGACAAGGCATTCGAAAAACGAAGTCGCGACTATTATGCATCAACATAACTTAATTATATGTCGTAACACAAAACGCAGATCACGCCCTTTGTTTACACTGAGCTGTGAGTTCACTTGGGTGCTTCTTCCATATTAGGCCGGGGACACGCCTTAGAACCCCCCGATCTGCTGCTGCCAGGGTGCTTTAGTCTCTTTCTTTGCGATGACCTGGTGCTCTCTTTGCTCAGAGCTGGAGCACGTTCGCGCAGCCTCTTAGCCTCCAGTGTCCGTTTCATGTGATCCATGCCTATCCTGTTGGGGCCTGCCGGGTCCTGGGCCACAATTTTGGCGTCCTCAATCACAGTCGTCTTCGGTAGATAACGTACCGCGAGGAGGGACGCGAAAGCAAGGAGTGCCGTCATGGCCAAGACTACGTCTTCGTACCCGGCAGGCTGTAGAATGAGCATCACAACTGCACACACTGTTGCGATGCGACAGAAGCCAAAGGCGTAGCAGCAAACGCTCGCTCGAATTGCCGACGGAAAAAGCTCCATGATGTAGGTCAAGCAGTGGAGCGTGAATACGTTCGAGACACTCTTGGAGAGCACGAGTAGGGCCTTGGTGAAGAGGCCCCACCTCAAAGTTGCCGCAATGCTTATTGCAGACTGCATGCAGCCGGTGATCACGAAGCAAACGGTAAGTACGGTGACAAGTGTGACGCCCGCGATGAGGTAGTGCATCACTGCGCATGTCAGTAGCGTTAGGACAACTGTGAAGACTGAGATCCAAAATTCTTCATACTGAACCACGTACAGGGTGTCTACGTATAACACCAGCGATATGGAAAAACTTACGACGAACGTTGCCAGCGCTCGTCGCCGGAGGGAACGAGCGTCGAGCAAGTCTCCTGTGTCAGTGTTTTCACGAACCGCCCAGTTCTTAAGTTGTTCCTTGAGCTTCTCCATGAGACAGGTTATTAGTGGGGGCGGAAAGTTGTTTATCGTAGCCGCCTGCCTCATAACCACCTCGGCCTCGTTGAGTCTTCCTTTCGCAACAAGCCAGCGGGGTGACTCGCGCGCGAAGTAAAGCGTAGGAAAGAGCAAAAGGCCCGGTGTGAGGAAGATGACTTGCTGTACACGCCAGTCCAAGACGATCGGCTGGATGATGATGGTCCATACGTCACACAGGGCCAAGCATATGACGGCCACAACCAGCAGCTGTTGCGGCCTGTGAGCGTGCGTCATCGACTCGAAGGGCACGATGTAGGATAGTAGCCCAGTCACGGCCACGCTGCATCCTGCTAGGAAACAAGCCATCGCGTAGAACTGGTATCCCGCAGCCACAAACATGCAAATCGTACAGGTAAGCGTTACTATGGCCGAGCCCAGAAGCAACGTTCTCCGGCCCATGTAGTCGGCGAAGGCTCCGACCAGGAAGAGACCGACAATGCTGCCGAAGCTTGGCATGCCGACGAGGGCGACCCGCATGATCTGTCGGTCACACACCATGTCCCAAGTGCTCACTGTACTACTCTCAGCCGTGTGAACGTCGTAGTCCCACGCGTCACAAGGCACGTCCAAGGTACTGTTGTCTTGGATTTCGTCGGGCAAACATCGGTTGTACCATGACTGCACCGCGGTCGTTGCAGCATGGACGTCCTGCTGGGTTATCAGGTCATTGTGTTCATTGGCTGGCTTGCAGCGTTCATAGACGCGGCAGCGGCTAAAACGTTCGTCCGTATCCATCGGTATGGCAATATGCTTCCATTCGTCGGCGGAGATGTTGAAGCTATCGGGCGGCTTGCACCAGTGGTCGACGTCGCTGGTGACGAAGGACACAACGAGGGTTTGGCAGTGAGCCATGACGGTTCCCAGGAGAATGAGCAATAGCATCCGTGTCTGATAAGGGCCATGACCAAAGCATTGCTCGCAGTCGAACGTCTCGCTTGTTTGTAGGTCGACACCAGCAAGCCGATTCGGGAACAGGAGGTCCATGACATGGGTATCAGGTTTTGCTCGTCGAGTTCAATAATTGAAAATATTTTAGAGGAGAGCAAGCCTATGATGACCGGCTGCAGCGAGCGCTTCTTCTTTGAAGACGGCGCATGCTCGCCCCCATGACGTCACTCTATCGCGAGCCTTTTAATGATGCTCGTGATGATGATGCTTCTATTATAACTTATACCCAATCAAGGAAATTGGCGAAGAATTCATCACATGAAACTAGGGCTGCCTATATCTCTTCTTCGTTTTGCCGGACCGCACATCCATGGTTACTAGAGATATCTCTTCTTATGACGATGCACTTTTCTTGTAGTTTCTTATTTTTCTGTGTCTGTTTCAGAAAATGCTACGTCAAATTTTGAACGCCGACAAGAAGTGGCTAAGACTCCAAAAAGATAGAATGCTCACAAGCGCGACTGGAAGTAGGCTAAATTTAGCGAATTTCTCGCCAAGGTAACACTAGTGAACCCAACACCACTGACATCCTTAGATTTTCCTCTCTCTTTGACATTCTTTTTTCTCCACCACTCCCCATCTCCCTGTGGCGTTGCTGAGGTCAGTTACGACGACAGAATTCAGACCTTCGCGTTTCTTTCTTCCGAATTCACTTCGACGAGGCGGGCGCAGGGACCATCGAACGCCGCCTTGGGTGACAGCACGCCATCTAGTGAGCAATGTTGGAATCACGGGAGAAGCGACCTTGAGCGCGGCTGCAGAACTGTATACACTGGCAACACTGGTGTACATGACAAGCCGCGAGCAAAAGGACCAACTCCTAAAACAACCGCCTTGTGATATATTGCGATGGCGAGCAATTGTTATAAGCTGATAATCCCCATAAATGCGACAAGTCACGGTTGGTTCTCATGCCAATCTTTCTTTTTTTTCTGTATGGAATATTCAGATTGTACCGTGGCATTTGTCGATATTCTTGTAAGCTGAATCTTCGTCCTTTTCTTACGAGCAAAAACGAAACCAGTCGCACATCGCAGCCTTTCAGGTAAGCGGCTGGCTTTTTTTAATGTTTGTCTTGCTATGACTTTCTCATGCTCCGTGCGTGGTTCAGAGAACGAGCGAGGAAACCATGCAAAGCCGGGAAGTGTTTAGCACTAATTTCATTCCAATTTAACAGTTACCTCAATAAAAACAATACATCGATACGAACTTGTTCTGTCAAACAGAGCTTGGTTTTCGTTTCGCAGTTCATTACAATAAGCACCTTGCCGCCCGAATCTTGGCCCACCCCTTTTGTGAGTGAGAGCCATCCATACGAAATCATTATCATCACATTCATCGAAGCTGTGATTTCACAGCGAAATGATCGGCAGGCACAATGAAGCTCTTCTACCTTAGATCATATTTCGCCGTACAATTTGGTTGTTCAGCTGAAACGTATGCTAGACATACAGAACGAGAAATTCGACAGGTCTCACGTAAAACACAAATCGCTGTTATTCGAACCATGCGGAGGGAAGGTGACTGCGGTGTGGGCTAATAGGCAAATTTTTAAATGCGAATACATTTCTTAGTTGGGCTATGTCAGGCACCCGGCGTTGTCCACGGCGTCCGCGTCGCCGCTCTCACTCTACGTTCTCACTCCCTCTCCCATAGCAAATGCTACGGGCGCGCGCGCTTTTTCTCGGCCCTAGGAACGCCGACTAAATTTAGTCGGCGTTGGCCCTATAGCAACCGGACCATGTGAGAGAGTGTAGGAGAGCGTATGTGGAGTGCCTCACCACTCCTTCCCTCGCTTTCCACTCTCTCGCCTCCCTTCGCCTCACTTTCTCGTGTGTTCGCGCCTCACTCTCGACCCTTCGCTGTCTGGGCGCTTCTCCAGAAATGTGTGCTCGAGACGCCTCTGTGAAACGCCAACACCGAGAACGCTGTTTGTTTTGCTCACTTCACAGCATTTTTTTTTTAACCGTACACGCTAGCTACTAGAGCTGGAAACGCATGCCGCGTTTTCCGCGACAGAAGAGCACCACGTGTGGTGAATGGCGCTGTTGGCTGCTTTGTGTAAGAAAGAAACAAAGAAAACACTATTCTCATAACGCTGGGTTCTCGTGAGAAACGCCGTTATGGACACTGCGCAATGCATTCGCATTTCCTCACGATTCCATTCGGGGAGGTGGGGGCATTTTTCGTTGAGTTAACACTTATGAATTGACGTTTAGGATATGTGCATATGTTGTCCGCACATTCATATTTGGTCGCGTACGTTTTATATAACCAGTTATTTACAGTTTCGTAACGATGAGAACAGCAACACGTGTATGAGCGACACTAGAAGCGGTAATGTGGTTGGTTGCAAATATGTGCAATATGTAGCTGATGTGCAGACGACTAGTGGCCTTGGCTGGTGCTACGAAGATCAACTGAAGCACATGGCGCTTAAAGGGGAACCCTGAAGGCTTTTCAATATTCGCTCGTTTTAATGAAACGTTGAACATATAATGTCGTCGGTACCGTGATGATACATGCCAAATTATATAACTGTAGGTCATTTAGAATATTTTTTATCAAGGGAGTTTGAAAACAAGGTGGCGAATTCTGGACCCACACTTGTAAACGCGAGCCACCTTGCTTACATATGGAAAGTGCGAACTCTTTTCAAAACCCCGTCTAGACCAGCAGATGGATGCAACATGCGCTTTCTTCGATTGGCGACGACGACCAGGGCGCACATCGGCTTTCACCTATATTGCAGGGTGAATTAATGGCACTTATTCTTGCATTGTGTGAACTCCGAGCACACATTTCTTCAGTAGTGGTGCTAACAGGCTCCTTGTCCGTCTACACTGGTCCAACGGCATCTCACTCGTCGAGCTCAGTACTTTATTCGTTTATGCCAAATTGTGTGCGAAACGTCCGTCTGATTTGGGTAGCAGTCCGCACTGGATTAGAATTGAATGAACAGGAGAACACCTGTCCTAAATGTTCTAGGACCTGTCCAAAATATTCTAAAACCATACCACAATAACACGTTCGCATGGTTCAGAAACTTTTGTCTGCGCGAGGAACATATATGATAAATCTTCTGTTCTAAGCGATTCAAGCTTCCAGCATCAAAGGTATACCCGAGGAATAGCTCATGGTGCAGGACAAGACAATTGGAAGCTACTTTAGCTAAAGTTCGATGCAGACTACCGTCAATAAATTTTTACTTACACAGGCCTGCATTCATTCCTACCCCTGGACGCAACTTTTGTGATGAAGCAGAAACAATCGAGAACTTTACATAATGTCGAATATATCAAAACCCAAGGCAAAGATTTCCGAAACGACTTTTTAAAAAAAGTGGCCTTGTGCTTTCTACAGTGGCATTTTTTTCCCTGGAGGCATCGCAACTAGGGCACTGCAACATGGTCATTCACGATGCTGTATTTAATAACTAAAGAATCTAAGAAAATGCTATGTTAATACAGTCAGTACATCTACAACATTACCTTTCATTTATCCATTCACCTTAACTACATCAATTAGTTCGTTCATATGTTTAACTCTAGTAGCATTGCATTCAAATCAATATTATCACAAATATTTTTATTTCTCTTTAGGTCATATTTCTCTCACGTTTTCGCCCTCCTTTTCTCCGTTCTCTTTCTTCTAATATTACTTCTTCGTTGTTGTTTTTTTTTACATATTCTACTGCAACACGCCCCGTGGCCGATCCCACGTGGTGGATTGTGCCATGCTTCTGGGAATTATCATCACCCTCGCTATTAGCTAGTTGGCGTGAGTCATCGCTGACATCGGGTCCTACACTAAGAATGCTCAATATTGAGCAAACGAGGAGATCGATATGGGGCGCGTCAGATGAATCACTCGCTGACGGGTAGATATCAAAAGGAGATGATGCATCCACGCTCTGATAGTATAGCTGCAATCAACGCTGAACTTGTCCGTCGTAAGCCTATACGAGCTGGCAGAACTTGATCACGGCATCGAATCCCGGCTGCGACGGGCTCATTTTCGGTGGAGGCGAAAATGCTCTGGGCCCGTGTGCTCAAATGAGGGTGCACGTTAAATAACCCCAAGTGGTCGAAATTTCCGGAGCCCTCGACTACAGCGCCTCTCATAATCGTATGATGGTTTTGGGACGCTGAACTCCGTAAATCAAATCAACTTGATTTCGCGTCAGATTATATCGACAACTTCCTTCTTGCGCAATAAAATAAGCACGTGTGCTATGTTTATACCCTAAACAGTCACGGCGACATGTCGTGACGTCATCGTGCACCATCCTAGAACAGCTACCTACTTCGGTTTCAGTTTTGACTAATGCTTTTTGCTTACTTAAATATATTGACGAGTATATCAGCAAAATGAACTTCCCTCGCGGCTACTGGACTGTTAATGCAATTTCAGATCGGTATTTACTCAACGTAGTTGCAAATGCACCAAAGTTCCTCGTTGCGTTGAGTCGTATCCTTTTGCACGCTGTATCGGCAGGCAAGAATTATCTTTGAAACACTTGCCTAACCAGCGCAATGAAGAAACACATCTTAATGACGTAGGACACACAAAAACACACAATTGTGTATACATGTTATGTATTTCTATGTTGTTGTCTGTTTCGTGCAGTATAAACATGTCTTCAAAATCGATGCCCAACAACACGCCTTACTTCGTAAATGACGATAGTTATAGCGCGAGAACAAAACGCCGACGCAGAGACAAGAAGGACACGAAAGACACGAGACAATAGCGCTCGTGTCTTTCGTGTCCTTCTTGCCTCTGTGTCGTCGTTTTGTTCTCGTGCTATAACTATCGTCATGCCATACCAACTAGCCAAGCTGCCACACTTACTTTGTAGAGCTCCACGTTCCGTGAGGAGCGTAATGTAGCGACATCTACCAGAAAGATGCAAAAGTAGTTGTAAGCATAGGCGTCCAGTCAAACGGCAGATGGCGTAGTAAGTCCATGATGCGTAGTGTTACCTTTAGAGTTACCATTCAGATTTGTAGCTGCTCGAAAGGCACAAAAAAAAAAAGCAAAATGAGAGGGGGAAAAAGCCATTTTAGACATAGGAAACAACTTTGTTCTCTGTTTTCTTTCTCGCTCTTTCTACCGGCCGATAGTCGAAGAAGTCATTGGCTATGTGATAGCAAGAAGAGCGTGCAATGCGTTCTCATGGGGCTTTCTTGCAAGCTTTCCTGCTGTGTGACATAGGACTGACGGGCCGCTACAATTCAGGAGATGCTCAGGTAGAACGATTGCCGGCCACTTAGATTGGGCTAGCCCCACCTGTTACAACGCCAGAGCCACCACCAGGGCACCACCATCTGTGCATGTTACGTTGAGAATTAAGCGGTAACGAAGTCAATGCACAATAAAACACTTCCAAACATCGCGCTGTTCATTGGCGTGAGCAGCAAGAGAGACCCGTCACCTAAGAGAAGTGTCCAAGGCACCACCACTACTCTGCGTGTTTTGATAAGAATTAACAAAATCAATGAATAATAATAAAAAGTCACAGACTTGCCGCAAAGGTAAAGGAATTAACGTGATAGCAACAAATTGGAAGGTAACGCGGAGAATGTCAAGCAGATCAAAGCGTGCCTCGCGTTTATTGCACACAAATGACGCATGCAACGTACTCACAGGTACAGGTGAACGCGGATAAGCGTCTCAGTTGTTACTTCATTGTGTCTGAAAATCACACCCTTTTTGTACAAGTATACTGTGCAATGATTGCAGTGACTTTTGTGCGCCCGGTAACTACGACAAAATTTTTCTAGTGAAAACCCAAGGTCAGCCAAGGCGTAGGATTGTCCCACCTTGGCGTAGGATTGTCCACCTTGCTCCCGATTCCGGGGCAAAGTATGCGTGGGAGATCAGAGCGCGCGCCACAGCGTCGTGACAATGTGGCGAGGCGCGCTCATTGCGCCCTCTTGCTCGTAATGCTGAAAATACGATAGTTCTTCCCGAGATGACCGTCACCAGCGGTAAACGGTAGATGTAAGTACTTTGCAGTTTGATTGTCAAAGTGCTCCTTCGAGGCTCAGTGGTCAACTCCTCGCACTCACATTTCAGAGGTCCCGCGTTCGATTCCGCACGCCGAGGCCCATTAAAACCAACAGTCTTTTTTAGGGTACTTCGGCGCAAAAAGTTTTGGCCATCTGTTTGTCTGTTTGTCCACTGAAAGGATACCCGGAACGGCCAAAATGCAACCCGATCCGCAGTGTCCACAAATATTGCTCATGTTTCAGAGTTCATTCTTGTCTGATTGTCTATTGAAAACTACTATTTCGCATATCTGAGGAACAATAACAGCACGTCAGTATTCTGTGATGTATGCTAGAGGAGGCATACCGAAGTAATTAAAAGGGCCGTAGCGTTCATTACCATGTTGCACGCTATGCACAATAAAGCAAGTGTTTCCAACGCTTGCTAAGATGACACAGTGGTGGCACTACACGTCGCTTTGCGTTCAACCCGTTATCGCCTCCAAGACAGGCGCGCACGCTATCCTTCGTTTTCGAAGATAACTGCCAGATGGCGCTCATTTCTCACGTGCGTCGATGCGCTCGTTCGCTTCCGCTACATGCATCGAGGCACTGTTACGCAGTCCCTCCAGAATACTTCTTCACCAATTTTCTCGCGCAGAACATCAAATAAACGTTTTTTTTTTCACTCTCTCTAGACTCAAGACTATCGCATTTCGACGACATTTGCAGTGAAACATGCAGATGTTGGGCCATTTTTTTCTGAATGATTTTTCTTGCGTCTTATAATAGATAGGTACGCACACATATACGGTGATTGACCCCAATGGTGGCGGCAAAATCCAGCTGAGACTGTCCATGTGATTGCTATCGCAATTAACACTTTTTAACATTTCGCTGCTCATAATAGGTGGGAGCACTAATGAGGGGCGGGGGCTCCCTAGTCGTTTAAGAAGGAGGTACACCCCATACTGTGGCGCCGGTGCGTCTCGTTTCTTTCTCTCCTCGTCAAAGTAATTGACTAGAGCCTCCTAGCTATAGCAGGGGGCTCTGGGTTCGTGTTTTGTATTCTGCAAGTGCTGCTGATTACGAAGATGCATTACACTCAAGCGAGGACGTGTGGCTTTGTATCGTGGTCCACTCGCCAGGTATGTACCACATCGCTGCTGTCGGCTCTTTGTTACCAGCGCGTTCCCCAAGTTTTCTACCATGTGCACGATTAGTGAGCTTTTGTTTACGTGGCGACCCAGTTTTCTTGTACTATTTCAGCAGTGTAAAGGCAAAGTTGTGCGAAGCTAAGCGCGTATAAGCCTTTTTCTTTTGTGTGGAGTGTGAAGCATGCACGTGCAACGGGAATTCGGTGGCAGATTTGAGCTGAGTTGTGGCGGTGGCCACCTCTGTCGGCAGTGATGTTCGAGGGGGGCCCTGCTCGCGAGTGACCAATATTTTTGTTTAATATTTCTGGAGCGTTTGTTAGCTGTTGGCGTTGATCATGCCTAGTGTGCGTAGGCCTGTCTAAGGCAGTTTCATCTGCTCTACGTTCCATTTTAAACAGCTACAGTGTCGTTATATGTTACGACTACTATCAGAGATGTTTTTTCCTTGCGAGTGGCCGAATGTAGGCCGGTATGTGCATCTGCGCCGGCAAGTGTCGTTTTAAACTACCGTAATACTCGAGTTGATGCGTGTTTGTGTGCAGCGTGTTGCATCGTCTTAGGTAGGGCTCGCAAAGGTTGCCTTACGCTTAGGTGTTCATGCAGCTCGTTTAGCGAAATTCCAAATTGTGGTCTATACGGGCAACAGAGATTGCCTGATGCGACCGAAATCCATGCATTTTCAGCCATTCGTTAAACGTGAACTGCATTTTCTAACGAATATTTCATGGCTAAATGCGACCGAATCGCTGTACTTTCTGTGCGAGCACCAATGCAGTCATTAGTCCAATCGTTCGAGCACCATCAATTTTACTCTGCTGGTTTCCACTATGTTTGGATTTCGTTATTTTGTTTTGGTTTATTGAATATTGTGTGCGCCTCGCCCAACCTTGGTGTTGAAGTTTTGCTAAACGTATTTACACTTTTTTTATTAGACAGCCTTTAATGCTCTAGTGAGGGGTAATGCATTTTTAGTCAACCAGAATCAATGAAACCAATGACCATAGTTTAGCAGCACACTATAGTAATTTGGTGACAATAATTTCTGACATTAAAGATATAATTGTTCCAATGTGAGCAGCTTGAAGAAATGTACACTAGTTGCATTTGAAATGAAATTCATATTTCAATTTAATGTGTTACCTGCAATGGATACTTGATGAAAGTGCATACCATCATGTGTGTATTGTGGTATCACTGAATTTGCATGTCATCGCACTATGCACGAGTGCTATTCAAGCATGGTTTTGACACATCTGCGATGTGTAAATTGCATATTACTTCATAAGGTTGGAACTATGTTCGCCAAGAACACCAAGTTTTTCTTGTAACATCTGTAGTTTGTGTACATCCCGCTATTTTAAGACACATTGTTCCAAATCATTTTAAATAGACTGAAAAATTCAGTTTTGCCGAGAGACCCATGTCACCAAATTGCTTTTTCTGTGTTTCCATCGCAATCTATGCAGGCTCCTTGTGCAAACTGAGTGTGAAAGAATCCCGGACCAGCATGTCATCTATGGTAGCTCGTGGAAAAGTTGGCTGCAGATGTACAACAGCTGTACATGCCTTCTGTTTCCTACGGAAAGTGAACTTCACCGAGCCACCTGGTTGCTTTATTCAAGTAGCTCGCATGTTCAGGATGTTCAAAATTGAGCCCTCGGTTTCTCTTTTAAAAAGTCGTCAGTGCTGTAAGTTGTGTGTGTAAAAGCCACCTTTGCAGATAGTTATGTGTTCTGGGGGACACAATGTGCTACAATACTAATCACTGGTATCAGTGTCAACCGGGCCGTTGAATAAGATTCAGTAATGAAAATATTTAAGACTGCAGCAGACCCCCATGCATATATTAAACATTTGAGCCAGTCACATTTCTACATAGGTCCAAAGAATTCTTGAATGCCTGTGCTTAGATATCCTGTAATAAAGTTTAGTTGCGGCGTGCATCATTGCGCACGCAGGACAGTGAGCACTAGCACACAGCTATTACTCCTTGATGGACCGCATATAATATGACCATGGGTCAAAGCCATAGGCAAACATTATAATAGTTACCCTTTTACTACCGGCTGGTGATAGCTAGCAGTGACTGCTTGTCCCAACAGGGAGGAATATCTTGCTGATCCTCACTGCCTTGCATGTGTAATTATGGAAAACATTATTAGGCTTCGGAGCAGGATATCTCTGAGCACCGACAGGCTCGAAGAATTTTTTTTCGATTGGGATTGTATAGAAACATGAGGGCTACAAACTTTTCTATGCAAACATACACACTTATTGTAGCCACAAATTTTTTATTATTCTTAGTTTATTAGGCAGGTGACAGCATTCTTGTCTTACTTCATGCCCCCTGGACACATAATTAACCTACAAAGGCGGTTTTCCAACCTTAGGGCTGAATTTTGATGCAAGCACAAAGCACATGTCTGAATGTGTCCGCGCTGCTTCTCAAAATTTTTACAGCGTATATTTTTTTGAATATCTACTTAGTAAGGCGCCCTCTAGACTTGTATGTCATAATTAATGTTTGTGTCATATGCAATTACTCACTTTTACAATTGAACTTTTTTGCATTGTGCTAAGGCTGTAGTAGATCAATTATTTTATTTTCATTCTATTATGACTAAATATATTATTTAGTATGTTTTTGTAACGTTAGTTCATCGTCTTCGGAATTTTTTGCCGTAAGTGCGATCAAGTGATTTCTCACAGTCATACTTAACCATACGTAACTTTGCCAATACCTAACCATGTGTGATATGTTACAGGGATGCTTAACCATGTTTGATATAGTTAATGATAACTGACAGAAGGCATTCTGCAATATTGTAACTTAAGTCCGCGGAATAAAGGGGGAATAGTGACATTTTTTAAACTACATAGTAATATTTGCTTGCTTTATTTTGCGTGATGCGTAATAGGAATATTATTTGCTGGGTTGTGATCAAAACCACAATATATGATTATTAAGAATGCCATATTGGAGAAGTTCAGACATTTTGACCGTCTGGGGCTCTTTAAAGTGAAGTCGTGTCTAAGCAGACGGGTCTCAGGCCTTTCTTTCTCGATGAAAATTGCAGCCACCGCATCCAGGGTTAGACTCCGCGGCTTTCAGTTCAGAAGTCAAGGGTTATATCAAGTGTACTGCTAAATGTGAGCTTTAGTGTTGCTTTCATTGATGGATGCTAAGTACTGCAGTTTGGTGCCGAACAGGTATATCTACTAGTGCACTGATGGCGTGTCACATTCGTAATTTGCTATGATATCACGTTCCTACGTTATCGCAATATTTGATGATTGCCACGTGAGTCAATACGTTCTGGCGTTATAATTGTTCCATCTTTTATACTCTGTAAAGCTGCATACATTTGTTATTAGGCAGAAAGCTCAGCAAGTCACTGTGATATACTTTACATACTATACAACAGATGGCTAATTTGGGTGTGCAAAGCTTATCCAAGTATAGTCTCCAATGGGTTTAGAATACTTCGAAAAGAGCGTTCTGGTCAGGAATTACTGTCATGATGAGTTTCTTACGTGAAACATTTCTTTTTGTGCTTTTGAGAAAAAAATAATATTCTCCCAATTAGTATGCGCCTTAGAGTCAATTAGTATGTGCCTTAGAGTAAAAAAAAAAAGACTTGTCTAGACCAACGTCCTTGCAGAAACATTCAGCGATGTTTTGCGCTCGAGGACTTGATATATTCGTTGTTCTAAGGCTACACGTTCTCCTAAACATCTCTACCTTGTTTCGGTCTTACACTATAGTGTACACGTGCCCTTAAAACTATCGTGTCGCACAAACATAGAGCTATAATGCATGCTGTGACGTGCACAGATATAACCATAACCAATACCAGATAATTACCGTGATCTATTGATATACACTACTGTGAGAGCGTAATAATGGTATTTAAAACAATATAGGCAAACTGGATTACAAAAAGAAATTTCCAATTGAAAACTGTAAGCTCATAGATATTTTCGTAGTTTTTACTTATCTTTTTATCCAACGACAATCGTAATCTACTTACGATGTATTTCATGGCTGCATCGTCACGACCCTAGCACTTTCTCGTACCAAACTGTATACGTGTGGCAGCGAGATGAAGTATCTTTGGAAGAGAAACCATAGATGGCTATATGAAGGGCATGCAGAGTAAATAGTCAGGGACCATAGTCGGTAACACCCAAAGTAATAAAGTAATATACATGAACGACGATGGACTTTGCTTAAAACATCATAGGCCTCTCAAGGGGGATCGAATTTTCAAAAAGAGAGGGGCACAACCATGTCTCTATAGTTGTTTTCCTTATTCCCTATACTCGGTTAGAAGTCAAGAAAACATTTCATAAGCCATGAATGTCTCTCTCACGAAAAATTAGTCTGGATTCCACATCTAACGGCGCTCATTTATTGTTGTGACGTCAAACCTATAGCATTTCAGTTGATCGTCTCTCTCATAGACGCGTGCTCCTGTTCACTGGTTTTAGGTCGGACTCACTCGTAAACTTTGTGGATGATACCGACATCGCTTCTCAGCCAAACATTTGCCTCCCTATATATGCGTCGCATTTACATTAGGAGAAAAAAAAAGAGCTTAGAGTTCGAGGGGAAAGCAGCTAACTTGACCACTTTTTCACAGAGAAGGACAGGTGCTTTCCAATGATGTTGGGGGAGCCTAAAGCGTTTCTTAGGTTCTAATAATCTAGGTGACGTATAGACTAAATTCTGCTGCTAAGAGTTTGCACTGCATCGCATCTCTTTTATTCATAGCCCAGCAACAATCCAAACGTTTAATCGTGTTATAGCGTGGCAAGAACGAAGAATAAAGAAGCTGAGGCACACACGGGGCACAACACATTGCTGTATGCGACTTAGATTTTTTCACTCCTCATTATTTTCGCGCTGTAACCAAATCAATCAGTATCAACTAGCCCTGTTCAGTTTAATTTAACCCGTGAAGTCATGCACAAACGTGTAGGTGGACGCAATATATAGACCCAAAGGATTGATCGATGGTGAAATCTATTCAAGAAACCACCTAAGAGCTTGGCGCACTGAGCTCAGACCAAGCACACGGGCACATTGTGCAGTGAGGCTATAGTATTTTCGCACCCAAAGTAAACTAAAGAAAACACACAGAAGCACACTGTACGCCCTGTAAGGAAGAACACGCCAATATATGACATACCTTATGGCAATGCACACAGACAACGTTAGTGTGTAGGTGGATAATATGGGACCCCATCTTCTCGAGGAGCGACGGCTAAGCGCGCTGACTAGCTCAGATCTGCAGGGCCAAGTATGAACAGTCCAGTGGACCATAGGGGCCTACTCTACAAGATCACGTTTTCAGGTGTTTTTAAAACACTCGAAGATCTCCTCTGATTACTCCTTACTCTATCTAAATAAAGTGAGCAATCCTTAGATGCAGTTAACGGAATGTGCTACAGTCTCAGTTCAACGTGTACCACGTGGTGCATAGTTTTCACGGGCTCTTATCCACGGCCATGTAAAATAGTGCATACACGCTTTAATACACAGGGCAAAGCGGGTAGCCTTAATCGTTCCGAGTGAAAGCAACGCGATGCAATCTCTATCTGCGTTATTATCGCATCGTCTAATTTACGAGGCCGTCAATATAGGTGGTGGCGCTAATAGTGTCGGAATTCCATCTTGATGCAGTGTTTGCGGAGGATTGGAGGTCTCGAATCAGGGTGACCTGAGAAGTCTCGAGTAGTTTGGACGCTGGTTGCTCGAGGCAACAAGTGAACCCTTTGAAGAACGCAGGCTTAACAACGAATGTGCTACGTGTATTATAGGGTTCATTTTTTGTTCACGCAAATCCAATTAAGATTCATGCGCCTCACAATGCTCGAGGGGATCACGACGACTTGAACTACCACGATCATTTTCACAGTGGGTGGTAAGCGCACGAGCGTTGCGACATTTTTTTCTCAACCGCACTCTCGTGAGATGCGAAATGCAGTGAAAAGCTAGAAAGAAAATAGTATCGATCAAGCTTCCAGCACACCAACTTTTGTGAGGGTCTAGAACACTAAATTCGGCTAAAGTATACGGACAAAAGTCAGCAGATATATTATTTAGTCAAATCTCAACTGCAAGCATTCATTATTCGTGAAATTGGCCACGTGATCGAAAGTACACGAATCTTGGGTGTCGCTGGAGCAAACGTTTCGACAAGCGGTCGTGTCTTCTTTATTGCAGTAACCTTCAAGGTTGCGGCTTTGAACAGGACAGGACTACTTGTCCAAGCGCTGGTGGTGGCATCTACCCATATTCAAGGAGTTTTCTTCTCTTGAAGCTTCCCCATTCTCTTGAAGTTGTGCCTTACTTCAAAAATGGGGCAGATGGCCTAGCTATAAGCTCGCAGTGTAAAGATCACGCTAAATCTGACAACTCGGCGAAGTTACTGTAGTGCACAAGTTTCGTTTTGGTCTCCCGCGTGGCTGCTTTGCCTAGGCGGCGCTGCATGCACGGGTGACGCAGCACCATCGGCGAAGAATAGGTGACTTCAAAGTGGCCGGCATCGTCAACGCCAGGGCGCACAACTTCATTGAAGCGATGCCAACAATGAGTACCGAAAAAGTTTGTTCGACGGAAATACCTACTAATTCACATGTTCAATTAACTGAAACATTTTTTTATAGAACATAGGAAAACCGCCGGAGATTTCCTAAAGGTTTGTTATTGTGAAATATTTGTTAAACTGATGTTCGTGCAAGTAACAGTTCCCTGTGCTGCCCCACTTACCACTCAAAGTAGCATCTACAACGTTCATATCATCAGCTTGACTCCGTCGTTTTTTTATTTTTATTTTTAAAACTAACTTCTATGCACGTACGTGCTTGGGTAATAAATTACACTTTCCTTTTTTCTTAGGAGTGATCCCGCAGCAGCCACTTGAACAACGTATTTCGTGTTTATCACTGCCTTCATGTGTGTCGACATTGTGCGGGCCCATAAACTACTTCAACGACCGAGCACAATTAGCATAATTTGCTCTACTCAGTATTTCGTGGTTGGCTCGGCTACCCACCGCACTCCTAATTGCTTCCGGGACCGCCGTATCTAGAAAGAGATAATGCCATACACCACTAGCATCCTAAAATACTTTCAGTCTTGTTCCTGATCTTTCCGTATATTGAAGTTCATGTGTACGCAAAACAGTGTCCATGTCAGAAGCGTGCATGTAGAAGCCAGTGTCCAACCTGTAGAGATTTTTTATTTCTTCTGGTAACATTTTGGCTTTCCGGGCAGTACGCCGCTGTCACCAATGCTTGTGGGTTTATCACGGCAAGCAGGGTGACTTATGGTGACACATGAACAACAGACAACGCTAAGTCTTACTTCAGTCGACGCGGAGCTCTGTCGGGGGAAACAGTGATTTCTTGGTCTGATTTTGGCGTTTTTTGTACAGCGTATAGTTTTTGCCGGCAAGGCCAGCAGAGGGGGGGGGGGGGGCGTGTCTTACCGGGAAATGAACGTCCTTATCTCAACACACCGGGCTAAACATACTGGTGTGGGAGCAATAAAGGCAGATAGCCAAACTTAGTAGTGGCTCGAAGCCTTAAAGACTGTTCTTGAGGAGGTCACGGTAAGAGCATCGCATGAAGCGCCTCCAGGTGCTCACTGCAGTTCATGGCTGGTGTTCACAGCTACATGAGCCGTCGATGCTATAGATGCTGCAGTTGTTTAACTACGTCGATTGTACGATAGATCCACCCTGAAAATTCTTTTGAGGGGAAACGTAATGGAGCAGGAACTTTAATATCACGTCCTCGTCATGTAGTCCACGAGTTTATTAGGGAGAAAGCATTGTGTTATCCAAAGCGAACAGAAAAGGAAACGCGACTACCGATGCAAAATTTGTTTAGCCGGTGTTCCAAAGACCACAGGAAGACGTCTGAACGTGCTTAAATAACTCGCATTTAATTGCACGCAATGATGGCCATATGCCAATGTTGTCACCATGAGTTGCCTGTGGCTCAACAGTTCACATTATCAACATTATTCTCATCATTGTAAACTACTTCATTCCCCCCCCACATGGTCATCATTCACAACTGACATAGGCGAAAACAACAGCATCATGATCAATAACATTATCAACAAAAACAACACTTCTTTGCTTATACTAGATAACGTAGAAAGAAGAAACGAAGTCTGTGGTGCAACTGACAGCGTGGTCCTTTAAAGGGAAGAAAAATCCAACTCCGGACGGTTTGCGTATGCAAAAAGTTCGAAGACAATCCACAAACAGTCACTGGGTTGTTTTCAAAAACCATAAGCCTGCGCATGGGGGGGGGGGGAGGGGGCAGCTATGAGGGGGGCGCGAAGTCAGCCCTATACATTGAGTAATTGGGAGGAGCACTGCAAACCGGGAGGGGGCGCAAAACGAGCCACCTATATTGAATGCCCCCCCCCCCCCCCATGAAGGGGAACCCTACGCACGCCTATGGCCGTGAGAGTGAAGCTTTTATTGATTCGAAAATATAGTACGAAAACATAAACAACATATTGATTGCATGGGCCGTATTCATATTCCAAACACGTAGAGGAGGTCCACAATGCACGTTGATTCTTGGTGGCCATTATTTCCGTGGTCTTTAAGAAAATTAAACGATTCCGTCGCTCGATTCTCGTCTCTTTGTCAAAGTAATGTACTTGCATTATAAAACAGAAATAGCCGATTTTTTTCCCTCTGGATATACTGCTACTACTATAGTGAAGAACAATTTCACCTTAACTATCTTTGCAACACAAAATTGTTGCTTCAGGTGTACATTAGTTCGTCGCCCAAGACTCTACTGCTCCTAACTAACACAACTGTTTCAGCCCCCTCAACGTAATCGTTTTATTCTAAATTAGAAGGGGCACTTCACAGTTGAGCTGTGTTACGTTCAAGTGTGAATACTTGCACACGTGTAATCTTGAGTTTGGCGCATTTTTATCTAGCATGTGAGCGTTTGTACTTATAGTGTACATTGTATAAACTGTTTATATATTCTGCACGTATTTAATGTATCTATAAAACGTCCCTTATTTACCATCTTTCTAAAACCACCAAACAGTGATCGCACTGCAGTATGTAAAAAAAAGTACTGAAAGTGTTTCGTATTAGTGACTGTATATCAAGGCTTCACTTAATCATCGCGTATGTCCTTGATGGGGTCATCACCTCGACAAGAGTGGACGTCAAAGGGACGATTTTCCCGTAATCTATACACTTCATCGAAAACAAGAAGAGACGAAAAATAAAAGAAAACGTTTGGCACATAGAAATGATTCACCAACGGAGAGGAAAATCGCCGCAGGGAATCAATTATTGGGTCCCCCTCTGCCAGCGTATTGGACAAGCTTCAAAACACTCCGTGATTGTAGGGATGGCAATCGCCTGCCTCTGCGTCCATTTCGTTCGATGTGTAGTTACGCCTGCTTGGGTAAATGGCTTTCATTGAGAGGGGGGTCCACGTTGGAGGTGGTGCTATGGAGCTCATTATTCCGTAAGACATAGTACACGCCTACTCTACAAGCGAAGGATACGAAAGTTCTTTCACTGACAAGGAGTCATTGTCATAAGCGCGCCCGCGGGAAATGGGAGAGGGGAAGCTGCATGGCAGTGTGTCCAGGCCGTAGAGGCCTTAGAGAGAGGGGGTAAAGAAGCGCAAAGGGAGCGAGGTTGTAGTGCAGTTCATCCCCCCCCCTAAAGAAGAGACTTGCGTTTGGTTAACCTTATAGCAGATAATGACTGAAGGCAAGCCTGTTTTTTTCCCTTAGGTTTCATTATTTAATACTTCTGAAGCATAAGCAGATATAGTATGAGAAACGTTGCGATGTTTCACTGATGTCTAAGTAGGATTGAGCAGGTCAACAACATTGTTCAGCTGGCCTTTTGGGGCGAAAAAATATGACTCAATGGTGGTGTTCAGTACTTGCTTATGCAAGCAAGCAGGGTGTCATTACTCGGGATTGCAATGCTGATGAAAGGAGCACAAGTGTAGGTGTTACTTTTATTGAGACTCGCTGGCATTGACCTGACATGAACAACAGCATGATAAAAGGTGTGCCTATTCCGGGAGCAATGCAATGTCATGTGAGTTATAGAAAATGTTCCGAAGGTGAGGCCAAATATCAATACACCTAAAAAAATGTACATGGCTTATAGTTGTTCACAAGTTCACAAACACAGCCTTTGCGAGTGCCGCTTCAAGACTCCCAAGCTTTGCCCTACAGTCGCTTTACAATTTGTGTTTCAGGCAACAGCTTGTTTTTTTTTTCATCGTCAACGTCCGACGCGTGTAAGGCGTGCGGAGCCAGAGTGACACTGCAGCACATGCTGTGGAAGTGTACCGGTAACGCGCAGCAGTCCCCTACGAACCCGGTAGACATGGCAGTCTCGAACCGCGAGGCGCGATGGGAGGCGGCTCTGCTCAGCCACGACTTTGCCGATCAACTGTGGGCCGTCCGGCAAGCCCAGGATGCCACCCGGGTACAAGGACTCGAGGCCGTCACCTAGGCCGGGGTGCTTGTAGCCCCACCCCGCTCGATGACGCCGGACATGTTCAATAAAGTTTTTACTCACTGACTCAACGCCTTGTCTCATTCACGTGATCTCGCCGTCATCGAAGGAACGCCGACAAGCCTTCGTGCCATGCGAATGGGCCTATAACAACTGCAGACTATTTTACGGTACGGTTTCCGTGACGATATAGTGTCCTGTTAACGTTACCGTTTTCTATATTTCGAAGCAAAACAACTAAACGAAGAGACATACGCTTGCACATGAGAGAGGTAGTGCATTTGACGTTTCATCAGAACATTATTGACCCACCATGGTGGCATAGTAGTTATGTGGCTCAACTGCTGACCCACAGGCTGCAGGATCGATAATGATCACTGGAGTTCAGCATCCCAAAAAAGTCATATGAATATGAGAGACGCCATTGTGATGTGCTCCAGAAATTTCAAGGATGTGGTGTTTTTTAACGTGCACTCTGACATTGCGCAGTAGACGGGCTGCTATATTATGTTCACAGGATCGCATCCCGGCCACGGCGACCCTGTTTTTGAAAGCGTTGAATATGCTTGCGGTGAGAGTAATTAGACTTACATGCACGTTAAAAAAACACCAGGTGGTCGAAATTCCAGGAGTTATGCATTACGGCGTCTCTCGTAATCATATGGTCGTTAAGAGAAGGTACGCCCCTAAAGTCATTGTATTATTAAATGAGCTCATTGTGACATAGCTTGATATACAAAAATTAAAGAAGTAACATTCCGTAAGCACAATATGAACTGACAGCCCCTACGTGTCTTCGTAAAGCCCTCTACACTGTCGCAGCTACCAGAAGACAGCTACCAGAACGTTTAAACGTCTTTATGACAGGCGAGATCTGCTCGCTTTTCTTCTTGCTTGTTTTTAGGGGCGAAGCTCCTTAGGGCGTGGGCTGTGCGTCCCCTGTAGCCTGTATGTAGCCCCCTCTAGTTTAGTTCTTGCAGTGTTCACTAGATGGCGGCACCGTCCCCTGTATGTAACCACCTCTAGTTTAGTTCTTGCAGTGTTCACTAGATGGCGGTACCGTCTCCTGTATGTAGCCACCTCTCGTTTAGTTCTTGTAGTGTTTACTAGATGGTGGTACTTGTAGCTGATGATGAAAAGATGCAAGATGTTATAAACTAGAAAGCGGTACTTGTAGTTGATGAAAGACGCGAGATCTTATAAAATAGGAATGATGTCACATATGGCGCTTGTCATTGGTTGAAGGCAATCGTTCGATTTAGTGCGGCGACGTACGCTAGGGGGAGCGATGTAATAAAATCGAGTGGGCAAAATGTACAGAGGATTCATGGTTTACCAGGTTTACCTCCGGAGCTTCGCCCACTCATCATAATTCACTTCGTGGATATGGCGGAATTTTTTTTTAAACTTCACTTCACTATAAACAGTGCTATAGTGCCGATAGTGCACGCGCTGTTCCTGACTTCCAAGTACCATGTCCATGTTGATACACCGAGGAATTGTTGAGGCGAGATACTCTGACGAATATCGTGACGAAACACAAAGACACCCAGAATGTGCCCTTTCTCTACAGAGCGTTTAAAGGGCCCCTAGCTGAACCACTCCGGATTCAAACACGAGAGAAGGTGCTACCAACTCCTCGTCCCTTCATTCTCAATAAAACACGCGGAAAATGACAGAACTAAGAGCCGAGCATATATCAAGATCCCGCGGTTTTTGGCTACACGCGGCCACCTCCGTTTGCGCAGTCGAAAGCGCGCACAACGAAGTGAGGGAAGTCACTTGATTGCGCATGATAATCGCGCGGGGCAATTGCAGCACGGGCATGCTAGTGCACACCAAAGGACGGGTAGAAGACAACTCACAAGGAATGTCTCTCTCGTATGGGTCCACCTAAAGTTTATTTCCTGATGACGTCGCGCGAACACCCACTGATGTGACCAATCGCCACGCAAAAGTCGAGAAACGCAAGGCAAGAGCATCGCGCTCGTTTTCGTATTTTCAGAGGTCGTTATGGGGCCCCTCCTGAACCGCTAAACTCCACCGGTATAGAGCTGACGTCGAAGTGCGTGGCAGCAAAACCTATAACTTATCCCATTCCTTTTACCCTCTTACTCTCTCTTGAAGAATTCGAAGAGCTTAAAAAGCTGCGCAATCTTAGGTGTTTCCTCATACATCAATGCCTCGATATCCCTTCCGATATCTTCGTTTCCAATCGTCATCCGGTAACCCCCTCCACGCCATCCGATACTGAGAGAAGTGGACTCAAGCTTTCGATTTTACATTTTTGCGTTCGTTGTTCGCTAAGCAGTAGCGACAGCCGCTCGAATTTCTCAGGCCCGACGTAGTCTGCTTAAGCTGGATTGATGATCCAAGATAAGCAATGGTGGCGTGGCGCGCGCACCTGACCACGACTTTGCCACGCCGTCGTATATTTCCAGATGTCGTCGCAGACACGCGCGATGAATTTTGGCTTCAATGTTGTGGTTGCATGCCTTATTTTCTCGTTTTTTTAATTTTTGTGTGAGTCAGTTATGTTTCCAACTGCCATTCCTCAGTTTCTTCTTCAAATGTGTTCTTTAACTGGTTCATAATCGTAGAGGTAATTTTACAGCGCAAACACAGGCACACCACGGAGTGTCTGTGTCGTCTCTTTCATTGCGGTGTGTCTGTGTTTGGGCTGTAAAAGTACGTCTGTGAAAATTGAGGAAGCGTCCACAGCGTCCCGCCAGTGTGTACGTTTGGCTGTTACTCAAGTAAAGCGCGTCTATAGACAATTTTTCACGTATTCAAAGTCGAACATTCCGTGTGCTCAGATTTGGGTGCACGTTAAAGAACCCCAGGTGGTCTAAATTTCCGGAGCCCTCCACTACGGCGTCTCTCGTAATCATAGAGTGGTTTTGGGACGTTAAACCCCACATACCAACCAACCAAAGTCAAACATTTTTTTCTAACCCCCTCCTCCGCCCCCCAAGGAAAGCGTGCGCGTATGCTTATTATATCGGACACATTGCTCTCGTGTCACAACTTTTTGAGAATCACCTTGCTTCGTTTGTCGGGCCCTTCCTCTGTGACGGCAAGAGACCGAAAATTCAACAAAAGTTTCGGAAACGCTCAAAGAGCTGCGGATTGATTGATTTGTAGGGTTTAACGTCCCAAAACCACCATTTGATTATGAGAGACGCCGTAGTGGAGGGCTCCGGAAATTTTGACCACCTGGGGTTCTTTAACGTGCACCCAAATCTGAGTACACGGGCCTACAACATTTCCGCCTCCATCGGAAATGCAGCCGCCACAGCCGGGAATCGAACCCGCGACCTGCGGGTCAGCAGCCGAGTACCTTAGCCACTAGACCACCGCGGCGGGGCCAAAGAGCTGCGGAGGACTTATGCGGCCAGATGTTCCGACATTCACAAGGACACTTGCAGTTAAAGCAGTTTACAAGTTGTTTCAGGACTACGACTGTCAATGTCGTAGCTTATTGTTCCACGGCGTGGGAACTATTCTAACCGGATTCACGCCTGAAAGGTACCAGGGGCCGCAAGCGGAAAAGCCACAGGCCTTTCATAAGGCGGCAACGGCCCCGAAGCTTTCGGTTAAAGGCATCGCTGCCGAAGACTGCTTTGTAATGGTTGTATACCGCTCGAAGTAACCATATGCTGGTCGGCTGCTGCATTACCGACGAGGAATAACAGAGATGGAGGGCCGACAAGTGTAAAAAGTGGCAGAGGAACCACATGCCGAGAGTGGTTGGAGAATTTCACTGGCTGCGGTGGCGGGACACGTATAGCCAACTCGCCAGAAACTGTCGCAGTGGGGCGCAGTTCTCAATAATGGCTGCCCCAAGTGGGTCGAGAGAGATACGATTCGTCATACGATGTTTCAAAGCGTGGCGGTCAGTTGCATGCGACACGTCATGTGGAGCCGCTTCGCTCTCTTCGTTTCATCGTGCAGTCAGCGCAAGACGGGTTCATTTGAAGTCGCATGTTTTGTTACGATGTTCATATTACGGCGTCGGCGCTTTTTGGCTGAAGCACGCTGAGAACCACCCCGACCAACATAACCAGCGTTACAGATCAGAATGATGATGGTTCGGTAGCACGCCGAACAGATATATATCTACAGAAACAAAAGGTGAAGCCCTCCTTAGAAAGTAGCATAGACGATTTTATGACATGAGAAAGGGGAATATTGGATTAATTTAGCTATCGTTTTTAAAGATATTGACACGAGGTACACTCGAGTATCATATGAGCCGGCATTAGGTGGCGACCCGTGTGGCTCCTGCATTTTTCGGCTAAATTAGCCCTTCATCTCACCCCGCAGGGGCGCCTGCGCAAGTAGGCGTTTGGTGTGTAGCGACACCACGGACCCGAGCTAACGGGGGAGTTTCGGCTCCCTCCCACGCCTAGCCGTGCGTGGCTTTGCCGTGTCCGGGGAAAAGGGGATCCTGGGGGTTGAGCCGACGCTGGGTGCTTGGACCTTTAAGGCCCCCCGGCAGAGGCAACACACCCCTTTGGCCCCGGCTTCACGTAGACGGCACCCCTGGGCTGACCCACCCAGGGGAAATCGGCAGTCGCCTTTTCCTATCTCTCTCTCCCTACATCTTCGTCTTTTGTTCTCACTTTACATCTTTCCTGTCTTCTCCTCACTTCATTTTACTTCCAATTTTCCTGGCGGCAAGGGTTAACCTAGTGTAAATATCCAACCTTGGGTAGATATATTAGGTTATAGCGGCCATGTACGGCTGGCGCCTGCGCCTCCTTCGCGTCTCGCAGCGTCCCCTTGTTGGGCTCGGTGGTGGGTGGCTGGCGTGGCCGCCGAATAAGCTATCAAATTTATGGGATCCCCTAGCCCTTTCACAAATAATCGCCCCTCCAAGAGGTGGCGCACCGACGCAATTTTTGAATTAGTTCCAAACAAAAAAGATAACTTCCCCAAGTACCACGTTATCCACTGTGAAAGTACAGACAAGAAAGCTAGAACTATTTCACCTTTCCTTGTGTCCAAATGTCTCATAGAAACGCTGGGCGCAGGCTACAAGGCCACAAAGACCGCCAGTGGTGACCTGTTACTTGAAATAAAAGACAATGCACAGTACCAAAGGCTACATAAACTCACAGCATTTGGGGATCAGCCTATCACAATCACACCGCATCGAACCATGAACACAGTGAAGGGTGTTGTATCAGGTGGAGATCTGATGGACCTCTCTGATGATGAACTTCTAACAGGCTGGAAAGAGGAAAACGTCATTCAGGTGCAGCGTATCAAAATAAGAAGAGAAAATAAGGAAATCCCAACGAAGCACATCATACTAACTTTCGCATCTAGCACCCTCCCCACTGAAATAGCCACAGGATATCTTAAACTGCCAGTTAGACCATACATACCCAACCCGCGGCGCTGCTTCAAGTGTCAGAGGTTCGGGCACGGCTCCCAGAGCTGCCGAGGACAGATTACCTGCGCGAAATGCGGCACCAAAGGTCATACCGCTGACGATGACTGTCAGCTACAAGTGCACTGTGCAAACTGTGAGGGTGACCATCCTGCATATTCCAGGTCATGCGTGGCCTGGAAAATGGAAAAAGAAATTATTAATACAAAGTTTAAATTGAACATAAGCTTCCGTGAAGCGCGGCAGCGCGTTTCCCCGCATTTTGCTGGGAACACATCGTATGCCGAAGTGGTGCGAGGGGGGTCAGCACCACTTCGGTTTTCGGCAATGCATTGGACCACGCCCAGCGTGCCGAGGCAAACGCCACAAACCCCCATGGGTGGAGCAGCCTCGGCTGCCCCACCCGCTTTGAATACAGCCCCACCGAAGGCCCCTGTGAACCTTGGCTGCAGCCAGGGCACCACACAAACTAAAGAGGTCGCCTCGACCTCCAGCCCGGTGGGGTTTAAGGCTCCGTCTGTCACGACGAAGCCTACAACGAAAGCAACATTATCTGTCGTCTCTCCTGAGGCGATGGACACATCAACTGCACCGGCGCAGACTGCGCCAAAGGAGCGGCGGGGTTCCCTCGACCGCTCTAAAAAAGACAAAACTGTAATTACAGGGCCTTCTAAAGGCTCTGTAAGATAAGTCACTTCTCTCTTTAGACACCAGCCACACTCATTTCGTACACACAGCACTTCTTTACTCCCATAATGGAGACACAAATTATACAATGGAACGTCAGAGGACTACTTCGAAACCTCGACGATGTCCAAGAACTTCTACACAAACATTCTCCAAAAGTGCTGTGTGTACAGGAAACACACCTAAAATCCAAGAATACAAATTTTTTGCGTCAATATGTTGTCTTCCGAAAGGACAGAGATGATGCTGTGGCGTCATCTGGTGGTGTAGCCATTATAGTTAATCGAGGAGTAGCATGCAGTCATCTACCACTACTAACATCCCTAGAGGCAGTGGCTGTTCGAGCAGTTCTATTGAATAAGCTCGTCACCATCTGCTCTCTATACATACCGCCGCAACACCGCCTGGAAAAACATGATTTTCAGTCTTTAATAGATGAGTTACCAGAACCTTATTTGGTTCTAGGGGACCTGAATGCGCACAGCGGTTTATGGGGTGATTCTCGCTGCGACGCACGAGGTCGTCTCATTGAACAGTTCCTTTTTTCCTCCGGCGCCTGTCTGTTGAATAGGAAAGAGGCAACATATTATAACCTTGCCAACAAAACCTACTCTTCCATAGATCTCAGCATCGCATCTCCTTCACTTGTACCATTACTCCAATGGAAAGTTCTAAATGATCCCTATGGCAGCGACCATTTTCCTGTCGTTTTGAGTACACAAACATCATACGAATATCCTCCACGAGTTCCCAAATGGCTTATACACAAAGCCAACTGGGAACAGTTTCATAACAAAGCTCACTTATCTTGGACTGACATATGTGGGCTAAGCATAGATGAAGCTGTGCAGTACTTCACAGCTCTCCTTATTAACACAGCAGCCAAATGCATCCCACAAACATCTGGACAGCCCGGCAAGCGACACGTCCCATGGTGGAACACAGAGTGTCGCAATGCGCGAAAGGAACAGAACAGGGCATGGAGGTTGCTGCGCAAATCGCCGACAGCGGAAAACCTTGAGAGCTTTAAGAAAATAAAGTCTCAAGGCAGGAGAACGCGTCGGCAGGCCAGAAGAGAAAGCTGGCACAAGTTTTTATCGGGGATTAATTCTTATACCCAAGAGGCTAAAGTCTGGAACATGGTTGGTAGAGTAGCAGGAAGACAAGTACATTCACTCCCACTCGTGAACACACAGGGTGACAGCCTGGAAGATCAGGCGAACTTCCTCGGTGCACACTTCGAGCAGGTCTCTAGTTCTTCACACTATACTGAAGCTTTTCTAAGATACAAAGCAAAAATCGAAAAGCAGAAACTGGAATACAAGTGTACAAAATACGAGGCATACAACCAACCTTTCAACTTAGCTGAGCTACAAACATCACTAAATTCCTGCAGTAATTCTGCCCCAGGCCACGACCATGTCATGTATGAAATGTTGAAAAACCTGCCGCTTGAAACTCGAAAAACTTTACTCTCCCTATACAATGTTATCTGGCTTTCTGGCACCATACCTACTTCCTGGAAAGAAGCCATTGTTATCCCTATTTTGAAACAGGGCAAGGATCCTTCCTCTGTTTCAAGTTATAGGCCAATTGCACTAACCAGCTGCCTTTGTAAACTCTTTGAAAAAATGATAAACCGCCGACTTTTATATTTCCTTGAAACACACAATCTGCTTGACCAATACCAATGTGGGTTTCGAGAGGGTAGATCTACCACCGACCATCTGGTGCGTATCGAGGCACAGATCCGAGACGCTTTCGTCCACAAACAATACTTTCTTTCTGTGTTCCTCGATATCGAAAAGGCTTATGATACTACATGGCGTTACGGAATTCTAAGAGACCTGTCCCACCTTGGTGTGCGCGGAAGAATGCTTCACATAATCGAAAGTTACCTGTCAAACCGGACATTCCGTGTCCGTCTGGGCAGTGTGCTCTCCCAAACATTTGTCCAGGAAACAGGCGTGCCACAAGGTGGCGTGCTTAGTTGCACACTTTTTATTATCAAGATGAATTCTTTGCGCTTGTCCATTCCTCGCAATATGTTCTATTGTACATATGTCGACGACGTTCAGCTTGGCTTCAAGTCATGCAACTTGGCCATGTGTGAGCGGCAGGTTCAGCTTGGTTTAAATAAGGTCTCCAAATGGGCAGATGAAAACGGATTTCGACTTAACCCACAAAAAAGCACGTGTGTCTTGTTCTCTCGAAAGAGAGGCATGCACTCGGAACCCGACATTCGACTGAACGGGCAACGTCTGTCCGTCAAAGCCGAGCATAAATTCTTAGGCTTAATCTTGGACAACAAGTTGACCTTCGTACCCCACATAAAGTATTTAAAAACAAAATGTTTAAAAGCCATGAATGTTATAAAAGTGTTGTCACGTACTACGTGGGGTAGTGTCAGGAAATGCCTCATGAACCTGTATAGAAGCCTTATTCGCACCCGCTTAGATTATGGGGCCATTGTTTATCAGTCAGCGACTCAAAGTGCTTTGAAGATGCTGGATCCCGTGCACCATTCGGGCATCCGCCTTTCTACGGGTGCTTTTCGCACCAGCCCCGTAGAAAGCCTTTACGTTGAGTCAAATGAGTGGTCCCTTCATCTGCAAAGAACCTACATGTCCTTTGTATATTTCCTTAAGGTGAAAGCAGACAAGAGGCACCCCTCATACTCTACTATTAATGACTTATCGAGCTCCATTCTTTTTCAAAACAGGCCTTCAATGAGGCAGCCCTTCTCAGTTCGCCTGAAGGGTCTAGCTGAGGACACTGGAGTGTCACTCGAACACAGTTTAATGGCTCCTGTTGCATACCCGCCACCGTGGCAGTGGCAGACTATAGATTGCGATGTGTCTTTTTCAGAAGTTACTAAACATGCGCCTATTGCCCATATTCGAACATACTTCTTGGAACTTCAACACAAATACACACGTCCTGAGTTTTTTACAGATGCCTCTAAGTCTAACTCCTCTGTGTCCTACGCTGCTGTCGGCCCATCCTTTTCGGATGCTGGCCCTCTACATCCAGGCACAAGTATCTTTACAGCGGAAGCTTACGCGATACTTGTGGCAGCAAAACACATCAAACAATTACAAATACAAAAAGCAGTAATTTATACAGACTCCCTCAGTGTGGTAACGGCTCTGCACAGTCTTAAAAAACAAAAAAAAACCCTGTCCTTGTCTCGCTTTACTCCATTTTTTGCACACTCTACACACTAAACCAACATGTTGTAGTGTGCTGGGTGCCAGGGCACCGTGAGATCCAAGGCAATGTGAGGGCGGATCAGCTCGCTGCATCCGTCCACAAAACCACTGCCCCTACACCCATATCAATACCGGTCCTTGATCTGAAGCCGTCTCTCAAACGAAAGCTCAGGGACTACTGGCAGAGCAAGTGGGATAAACACACACAAAACAAACTACACGTTATTAAGCCACACCTTGGTCATTGGCTGCCCGTATCGAAATCGCGTCATACAGAGGTAACACTAACAAGACTCAGGATAGGACATACATACACGACACACACACATCTTTTGTCCGGTGGTGATCCACCATTTTGTGATAAATGTGGTGAGCCATTAACAGTTCTTCACGTTTTAATCCAATGTAAACAATTAGAAACTCTTAGAAGACAACACTTTCCATTACCCTACCGACAACATATACCTTTACACCCTGCAATGTTCGTCGGTAGGGAACCGCTTTTTAGCCACAAATCATTGTTAGCGTTTTTTAAAGAAATTCATAGTTTTCATATCATATACCCGGGCATCCCGTAGCATGACCTCTCCAGAGAGGTTTTTGCTGCGGTGATTACACAAGAAAGCACGTGCCTCACGGCCCTTGGACACAAGGGTATGAACGTGTGAGGCACTTGTGCTAATGCCATACATATCCACCATCGTCTTTTATTATCACCAACTTTTGTCATCTATTCACACCACACACACATTTCACGGCATGGTCATGATTTTATTACTTGTATGTTTTTACCCGCCTTACCGCGAGGATTTTTATGGCCCTTATACAGCCGGTAATCACAATCATCGTCCACATTCCATGTCCCATGAATTGGCGCTCTTTGGCCATCAAATGGCCCTTGCGCCAAAAAACGCCATATATCATCATCAGCCCTTCATCTCAACTGATATGTGCTTCCGTGCAAAGCTGTAGTTACAGTGTCGCATTTTCTTTTTCTTCCTTTTTTTCAGTGGTCCGTGATCTGTGATACTATCTCAGTGCCATACTTACATCGTGTCCATGATTTCTTGTTTGTACGTCCTGCTGAAGTCATTGTTTTGCCAGTGCAGTTGTACTCACCTGAGAAATAAACCTCTCTGTGTTCGTGCTAAAGCCATCCTTAGCGTTCAACCTGCAAAGCTTGTTGCTCGGACTGAGTAGAGCGCTTATAGTGCGTTAAAGCGTTCACAAGTTGGTCCAAACACACGTCATACGATACAATAAACGTTTTCCCAAACGCTAGCTTACATGGTTGAAATTCACTGGCGTCCTCTGGTTTCGCATAGTACATTTATAACTCGACCTTACCATTTACAAGCTCATTCTTAATAAATTGCCGTTAGCACACGCCGAGAGTGCAGCTTAAACTGATTGCGTGCCACAAATTTTAATTTTGTAAATTTACACACACACACACACACACACACACACACACACACACACACACACACACACACACACACACACACACACACACACACACACACACACACACACACACACACACACACACATATATATATATATATATATATATATATATATATATATATATATATATATATATATATATATATTTATATATATATAATACTGCACCTGTAAAAATTAAAACTAAAGTTTCTTGTGCAAATTGTAAACAAAGCTCAACTGTCCATGCCACGCTCAATATTTTTTCATAATCCCACAGCAAAAACAAAAAAAAACTTTTTTCATTTTCCTATGTTAACACTAAAAATCTATGCAGTGTAGTTGCTGTGCAATTATGCGCTTGCTGCCTTTTGTCACGCGTGTTGGCTTCTAAAGTTGATCAACGAAACAAGTTTCTTCAATGGCATACATCTCACTGTATATAACGTTTTGTCTGGGGTGTGTGTGCGTGTGGGGAGGGGTGTAAGGGGAAAGCTTATATATTGCCATGTACGCTTTTTCTAAAACTTCCATGGTGTAGCCACACACATCTCTTTGCACATTTAGCAACCGTTCTGTGCGCGACACGGCCGAATACCTGGTTGTCGAGTTTATTCTGCATCTACCATGGCGAGTATCCGCAACTCTGGAATTGTTTATCCCGTATGTGTGCATGCTGCCGTGCACAATCCGCTGATCAATATTTCTCGACTGCCACCGGTTGTGATTACCACTCCACCGTTACAATTTACAGTGTTGCTGCTTTGGCTGGGCGCAAGTGCTTACGATAAACATGCCACTCAATTTCTGGTAAAGTTTTGCATCATCCCTCCAACACGGCCATGGGATAGTATCAGATTTGAACTGTCTTTTTCGGTAGAAGGCGAGGCGGAAAGAATGCACTTTGCAGAATTGCTCCTCCTCTTCTGAAGTGGCATTGAAATACCATCTATAGACGTTATCGCGTTCGTGGTCAAAGTGAAAGTCGACGGCTAAAAACGGCTGGGCAATGCACGTGTCTCATGTACCATCAAACAAAATGGAGCAGAGGTACGTCACAGAATCGTCCGCATCAGTCTATAGCTAGAAGCTGCCATAAGGTACTGCGCCGAATGTAGCGCTCTCTTATTATTTATATTTATTTTGTTGCGTCCGAGCCATGCCGAGTTGGCAGCAGTTGAAAAATGTGATCTAGATAGAGCAGATACGACGAGCGGTAGCCGTGAATCCGCGTTCGACCATTACCGCTCCGGCACTTCGAAAGTTGTCCGTGACCAAGAACGAGGCGACCAGAGGCTTTCTACTGACGGTCGTGTTCGCGTAAGTTCGCCTTTCACCATCCACGCCGCTGAATGGTGACCGGTGATGCGAGTGCCATCTCCAAGAAGCTTCAAGCGACACCCACGGGCCCCTAAACAAGCGAGCGCCAAAGGTGTCGTCGATAAGAGAAACCGGCGTCACAACTGCCTGGCAGACGCCTTCGGAATGCGCGAACGCGGAGCTACATCACCTCCATTCGAAAGGTTGGCTTGTGCTTTTTTATCATTTGCTTCTGTTGCTTTCCTGTCTGCATGTCTTAGTTTCATCAGTACGAAGAATTCGTACACGAACTTTCCAACGGGGAGAATGATCGAGTCCCGAAATTGATGAGCGCATCAAGGCGCGGATGACAAAGACGGACACGTGGAGCGTTTCTGCTTTTTCGGGCTATTTGGTTGTGTCCATCGAAAGGACCATAGCGCTAGCTGATAACGATAAACTAGACTGAACCGAATAAATGAAACAATTAGTTGAAAGCTTGTCAACACCTAAATGTGTCTTCCATGTCAGTTTAGGCTTTGAAGAGCGACAACTTCAAGACGTAACACACTGACGAAAACCGGAGTTAGAGAGGAATGACCTCGATTTTTGTCAATGTGTCACGTCGTCAAGTTCTCGCTCTCAAAAGCCTAAACATGCTTCACCAACTTGCTGAACAGGTCACGCTTCCCCGCCTGATTGCAGTGTTACACCTTTTGGTGCTAGGCATTCTTGTTTTAGTCGTTTTGATGTTGGTACCTTTACCAGTTTCAATATGTAACTTTACCAACACGCTTGGACCTAGAGTGTTGTCAATGATAGCCCCCATGCCCCTTCCTTGCTGAACTGTTGCACAGCCGTACAAAAGCAGACGTCAACTCTTTGGCAATGCATGGGTCACGCATTTATTGACAGTCAAAAGCTTCTAACGGTGGCATTCGTTGACAAGGCTCATATACCAACTCTCCCTTGTATCATTCCGAGGTTCAGAAAAATACATCGCCCTGAAAGACGGTTGAAAGATTCTCTGCTCGTGTGTTTCGATATCTCGAGCTCAGCCGTGGAAGTGTATAGGTACTCTGACTGGAGCAGTCGATAGAAGCCTCGCACGCGAGATTATATGAAGCGCGCGCGACGTCTGCGATTTATGGACCGGTGGCAAATGCACCCGTCGCCCGGGAAGTGTCAAAATGCGCCTACGTTATCACTCTTATCTCATCAACAAAAAGAAAGAAAAAGAAACGAGTGGCTCGACTACTCTGATAAGCGCCTTCTCTTTCGTTACTCCCTCTTGTGGGATTTTTGGTTCGCAACTTTTTTTTCTGTGGTGCGGTTTAGCGAAGTGCTGCTTCTTGAAAAAGAATTGCCGAAGAGTTTTTAAAAAATCTACTTACCCTGTGTTTCCTGAATGAAATGCGTGGGATAAGGCTGAGATTTAGAATTACAGAAGCATGTGCTGGTTGGTAGGGATTCGTGTTAAAAAGGGTAGTGTACTTGCAAACGCGAAATGCATTTGTGTTGTCGTGGCATCTCCCTCGTGTTCCTGTCGGTACGTATACCCATCGCCAATAGCGACAACTGGCCAGGAAGTGTGATTAGATCTCGGTTGAAGCGAAACAACGGTCAAATATAGTGACAGATTTGAGCAACCGTTTGAAGTCGTGAGTACAATTTATAGCTTTACAATATGTCTAAAATTAACAAAAAGTCGCATGTCAAGCAGCCCAACGAAAGAACCTTGAAGTTGCACTATGAAGACGATGACTCCTCTTGGTGCAGTCAAGTAGTCTTTTAAGAGCTGTAGAGTGCGTCATAATTAGGTAGTTTTTAAAATTATGGTATACATACAATGGTTCCCCGCTCTGCTTTGTGCCGCTCACGAGGTAAAAAGAGTAGTGGCACGCTGAGAAAGGGCACATTGTCATGCCACTGCTCATGCGCGTGCCGTGTGCGCATGCGCAGCGAACCACCACGCTCTCACGCTCACTGTTTGGGGCAGGTGTTGCGACGCACGCAAACGACTTCATATTCTCCGCAAAGAAGGAAAAATTCTGATTACGTACGTTCCGCAGTGTTTTGAACGTTATATATCATTCGGGGATGAGACACTCTGACCGATAAGCGTCCCGTTGCGCTAGAGAAAATAGGTACCATAAAGAGTGGTGCTCGGTCCCTGTAACATGAGACCATGATGTTTTACTTGCACACTTCTTTTAATCACTCTATGTTGAAAATTAGCCCTGTGAGCATAAGCAAGCATTCGGTGCGTTGATATGAGCTGATGATATGTGGGGTTTAACGTCCCAAAACCACCATGCGATTATGAGAGACGCCGTAGTGGAGGGCTCCGGAAATTTCGACTACCTGGCGTTCTTTAACGTGCACCCAAATCTGAGCCCACGGGCCTACGACATTTCCGCCTCCATCGGAAATGCAGCCGCCGCAGCCGAACTGCATGAACTGCATGCAACCCAAAATGTGTATATTTTAGAATACCAGGGTGAAATACTAGCACAAGGCATTCAACGCGGCTCATTTGTTTTTGTATTTTTTCGACTATGAAGCTTTTCTTTTATGTAAAATTCGTATGACATCACTAGTGGAGTTATGCCGGAAGTGGTTGTTTTGCAAATATGTCATTGGTAACCCTTCTGCCACATTGCGGAATTTCACAGGCTCATCCATTCAAATCGGCACCGGAGCTCACAATGAACCGTGAAACACAGTTGCCACTTCGTTCAATAAATAGAAATTGTCTTTGCGTGTGAGAAGCACTGCATAATTTCCCAAAAAAACATCGTCCTCAAAAACGAATGCAACGTGAGAGACGCACGTTTTGACTGTATATTCTAGATATAACGTTTTGCCATCGCCTGAAAAAAGAAAAAGGATGAAGAGAACTAACTACTTCTACTTTATGCTTACTCAATTACGTATATACACTGTGGGTGGGCTAAAATTGAAGGACGAATGCTTTCATTAAGCAATTTTTAGAAGATGAGGCCGCATAGTTACGTCGGGCGCCTACAGGATTTGTTGGCCTGTTCTGTACGCTTTTGTGCCAATGATTTCTCCACTCAGCTTGTTCATCGGTCACGTTTATCGAACGCATTCAAGCGAAAGTTGAACCCCTCAGATTGCGCGCCTCTTCCAGTAGCGAAAATCGTGATCTCACGCGAACGACCGAGAAGCCGAGAAAATGTCGTTACGTACGAGCGATGAGCGATTATCTTGAGATAGCAAATGTACCGACGAGCTTTCATAAACCAGAAGCACTGACCTGTGTACACTCAGCAATTCATCACGAAAGATAAAGATCACACTTAATCGGGCAAAACAGGCAGTGCGTGATCGCGTGCGAATGCAAGGTGGGCTGACTGTGAGGGGGGCAACGCGTGTGCCTATAAGTAGGCGGGTTTCAATAAGGGGAGAATGTTACACCCCGCGATATTCGCCTTTCCTCGCGTGCATGCATGGTGCGTTAGGTGCAGCGTGGGCAGAAGACACAGCGGCTATTGTGGCTCGTAAAAGGCGTAATCATTCGCAGTAAACAGTGCTTGACAGAATTCTGCAAGGCTTGTCTGTTTTACGCAGACAAGAGTCGCCATCCTCCTTCCCCCAACTCATCCCCCCCCCCACTTTGATAAATGTTTTACCAATGTACAATAACCAGGCGTTCGCAATGTTTCTTTTCTCTCGTATTTGCGAGAAAAACTCAAGCAACAAAAATAACTGGAGATATGACCAGACGTAAGCGGCGTTCAAAGAATGTTTACTTACATCGCATTCACTGCACGATACACTGCTATAGACAGCACTGCAGGATAGACCTAACACATTGTCGACCTCGATGGAAGAGTGATTACGGTGCGCGGCTTCTTAGCCAGAGGTCGTGGGTTCGATGCTGGCTGAGGCGGTCGCATTTATGTGGAGGCGAAGCAGTAGAGACCCGTAAACTGTGCGATGAGAGTGCACGTTGAAGAACACCAGGTGGTCGAAACATTCGAAGCTATAAAGGAGGGTGTCAGAAATTTTGATCATTTGGGGGGCGTTCTTAAACGCGTGCTAGCACGTCCCTGTACACGGACCTCTGGCATTCTATCGAAATGCGAGTGGAACGACCGAAATCTAACCCACGACCAGCAGTCAAGTCGATCACCGCAGCCACTGTACCACTGCTACATGTCCCCCACACATGTGCCGACCTCACATGCAATGCAATTAAAGAAAAAAAAAACGTCGATGGCCTACTATGAAGACAAAACGTTCGAAAAAAAAACAACAATCTGCTAGAAGGTACGTCGGTCGTGATGATGATTCTGTTTTGATGACGCCACACGTAAAAACAAAAAAAGCTTCAAAATTGAGCGGTATAGCGTGCGCACTTCTGCCACGATAAAGTATCTCGTGCTTTCGGGGCAGTTTTTTTGTGTGTTCGGTATTTCCCCCAAATTCAACGCTGTGCGTTCCGCTTACAGCACATGAAGAGGTTCCATGAATCCTCGCTGGTTGATCGGAGACAACCCTCACATCACACGAAAAGAAAAAAAAAACGGTCCCAGCGATCTCCCACGATGAGATCGCCGAAAGGGATAATTTGCGTCCGCGAAAAAAACTCCGCACTCAGCCCTGTGGACACCACGGACCACACCGCGAGAAGGCGATCGATTACGGAATCATGGGCTCTTGGACATACAGACATACTCTCTCTCCCTTGCATGGTTAACCTCCCTGCCATTTGCTCCTCGTTCCTCTACCTCACCCCCCCCCCCCCCCCTCTGGGTATAGGGGTACCTCTAATAAGCGTCCGAACACACCGTGTGCCTAATTGGTGGCGTTCTGAATTGAGCTACTGTTTACCGATGCGCACAGACACACCCCAATACCGTTTCACGATGCTCGGTGAGTGTAGCCTACACTGCTGATGCCTGCTATTGCATGCGACTGGAGGATCAAGCATGAAATGCTCGTTGTGGCAGACCAGTTTTCTGCGCATCTCCGATTTCACCAATGAAGACATTGGCGCATTTGTTTCTTTCGGCTCGAAGAGCAGCAGACCTCTAGCGGAGAAAGGGTGAAAGGAAAGGCAGGTATCTGAGCATAGAGCTTGTTACCATAAGTAAGAACTTAAACGTAGAATGTTTGGGAGGAGAACTTTATAAATCACGCAGGCCGACCCTCCCGCTCATGAAAACAGGGATTTGAAAAATACACATTTGTACTTTTTAATGTTAATTTTGATGTCTCCATGAAAATATTAAAAAAAAGGAAACAAAGAACTATTTACTCGACTCTGGACTCTGTTTGGTATAACATTTTCACTACTATATGCTTAAGAACAGTTGAATTTGTGGTGCTTGCAAGTGTAGCTGATTTATCTGTTTATTACGTCATGTATGTAGCTATATTGTTTTGTTAACTGTCGCCAGACTGTACAGTGGAGCCGAGGCCTTCGTCAGGCACCCCAGCCTTTAGCCCCGGATTCATATTTTGTATGAAAGGAAAATAAACTTCCCTTCAACTTCACACATATACACGCATGTCTGTCTCGTTGGAACAGTGTTTACGGTGCTTCGCTGCTGACCCCGAGATCGCTGGCTCGATCGCGGCCATGGCGTTTACATTTCGATGGAGTCGAAATGGCGGAGAACCGTGTACAGGGCACTGGCAGTGCATGTTAAAGAATACCAGGTGGTCGAAATTTAGGGAGCTCTTCATTAAGACGTTTGTCATACCCATATCGTGGTTTTGGAGCGTAAATTCACAAATATTATATCCCACTCATTCGGGCGCACTCTGCACAAAACAGTAGTTACATAGTAATGAGCTGGTTACATATATGATAAACAAAAGGAGAATCATGAGGCAATATACGCATATCCAAATTGAAAAAAATACTCCCAGTGTTCAGGCCAATGCTTTCATTGAACCACAACGTCTCCGCTCCTCCGCTTTGCGCAAAACAATGCCAGGGGGCGCCAGCTTCCGACTTAGTGATTTTTGATGCTTCGGAGAAATCGAAGCAAGGGGAGGACACGCCCACCATAGGGAATATCGATTTCGCGGTGGCCCAATAGACCTGCTCATTGGCCGATCCAGCATTCAATTATGTCGCTATCGATCGGGCGGAGGGCGTCTCCCCGTCGGCTCAAATGAGGCATTCGCACAATTTCGCATAATGCTCAGCGTCTGGCACGTCTTAGAAAAAGAAAACAGTGGTAAATTAGTGGCGAAGGTCCTGCGCATATTTTTTTATTGCCCGCGTGCGGTGAAATAAATAATTAGAGGTGGCTGACGTATACGTCCCTGGTAAGGTGAGAGGCATTATTTTGGTATTTTTAAATCATTCGTTGGGCCCCTAGAGAACCGGCGGTTGTTGGCAGATTATAATTATTCCCAACAAAACCAATAATTACTGTAATTCGAGGAACAAAGCAGGGAGACTTTGCAGGCTGTGTTTGTTTCACGCAGGGTGAGGAAACTATAGTAAATGAGCATGACGCTGCGTAATTTACTGATCACCCTGAAGGCTTCCATATTGAGCATCGAGGAATCGCAGGCTAATTGGCATCACTACAAACTTCATTAAGCGCGAATAATTCGTGCACAAATCTTCGATACGCAAACACGAAAAACAAGATAACTCGTATCTTAATGTAATTCAGAATTGAATGCGAGACAGTCCCGAAATACACCAGCCTTCTTCAATATTATTTTGATTTCTGGGGTTTAACGTCCCAAAACCACTTCTGATTATGAGAGACGCCGTAGTGGAGGGCTCCGGAAATTTTGACCACCTGGGGTTCTTTTTCAATTTTATTTTGTCCCTAGCAGCACTCAAAGAATAGAAGAGGTAGCCAGAGGCCAGTGAACCTTTATTTATGTTAGCGTGTGTATTTGTACGTGTGCTTGTATATATAGCGGCATGCAAAGTTGAAAGAATTCGAGAGGGTTTGAACCTCCCTTAGAGACCCCCGAACCCTTCCTATGGGCTACGCTGCAGTCAGTCGTCACACACGCACCGGCTGCGTACTTCCGGCGTATCCGTCAACGTTGACGCCGCCATTCACGGCCGCCGCCGTCTTCAGCGGAATTTATCGTCCCGACAAGTAACAATGGAGGCCGTTCGTTTACCCCTTCAATGAGAGGTGCCGGCCATCGTCTCCGCGGCAGAAGGGTTCTCTCGCCGAACGGGTGATTTACAGCTGGAGGCAGTCGGTTTCTTTATCGAGGAGGACTCGCGCGGCCACTCACCCGGCGTAGATGCACGCGCCTGGGGCCACCATGCCACGCTCGCCGCACACGAACTGCACGTGCGGCCTCTGAGCGAGTCTACCAGGCAGAGGTCGGTGGCGCGAGACGCGCTAAGCTGGTGGTTGACGATCGGATGATCCGGCTGTAATCTCACTTTTGGAAGGTCGTGTCGAATCGCGCGGTCCCCGACTCAGTGTCGGGGAAGATATCTCAAAGATGTGGTGTTTGTCAAGGAGCGAGTCTTACATGCCTCACGAAAAGCAAGACTTAGACCTTCTGTGCTGTCGGTGTCAACACGAATGATGCAAAAAAAAGGTCTTCTGGTGAATTCGGAGTATGCCACCATCATGACGTCACAGATTACCAAAACTCTTAACGTCACCATGACACAATGACGCCAATGGCACGTCGCTTTATGAAGTCATTACATGTCACCGTCCCTAGGTCAAAGACGAGCCGATCCTAGAGGCAGGACAGATCCATGTAAGATGCAGAATGCTTTCGGAGGGTAGTGGGGTTAGATGAGAACATCGAATGAGAACAAAACCATGACGTTCACTTCAGAGTCGTCTTCGATGAACTCCCGAGAGAGTTTGAGCTTTTGTTGAGCGTACAAAGCGCGTATGACGTTGCGCCCCGCATCGGCGGGGTCGCTAAACCCTGCGCAGCACATCGGCCGCTATTGTTCCGTCGGCCTTTCCGCGGTGGCCATATTTACGACCACGTCATCCGCTATAGAGTAGTGGCGCTCGTAACAGGCGGAAATGGTGCATACGGTTATGCATTCGGTCGGTGCTTCTCCGAGATCGATGCCCGCATTCCAATGCAAGTGTCTCTCCTTCCATTCATCTTCACTTCCTGGCAAGGTCTCCTCCGTGTCTTGACCTTTGACCGTGAGCTCGTTCGTAAGGTGCGAGTGACTTGGGCGTCCATTGTTGCCACCCGTTGGCGATGAACGAGGTGGAGAGAGTGAGTGAAGGCTCAAGGAAGTGGACTGACAGCCGCGAACGCGTCGCAAGTGTTACGAAAAGAAAGAAGGTGCCGCACGCATAATTAAGAAGGCAGAATGCCACCTTCATTACGCCTGCCGGAAACGTAGGAGACGGAGGAGTGAGTCTTCGGTCTCAAGAGGACTTATCATTATTGTGTTGACAATGTCCGTGGAGCTGCAACCGTACATGCTTCAGGCATCGCTAATTTCAAAATCACATGATTCCTCACGCATTTGCTTCACACGACTAAGTGGTGAAAGCTATTTTGGTTTTCTTTTTATTGAATTGTATTTATCCGCCTCGTTCCACAAAAAAAGTTTTTTTTGCTCGTACCTGCTTTCATCACTCTAAATAGTATAATGAAGTTTTTGATTGCCTCGATTGACGTTTTGTGGTGTGTTTTTATAGTTTTTAAAAAGTCATGTATTTGTTGCGTTAATTCATCGATTAAACGGTTCATTTTTTGCCTAAATTAACGTTCTTGTTGTACGTTTTTTCATTTATTATATTTGGCAATTAATACCCTTTGATTACTAATTTTCTTTGTCCAATTGGTATAGGGTGCACTAAATGTCTTACTTTTACGCGACCTTTGAAAATAATGCACCCTCATATATGCGTAGTATTTTGCGACTGTCCTAATAAGCTTGAAGCTCAAAACCCAACATTGTTTACTCCATGGAATTGCAGACGTTGGAAGCTTTGTGCAACTCGCGTGGTTTTGCAGTACCTTCGCGATCAGCCCTTCTATGGCCCAGCGACTGTAAGGTACTAATGAGTCATAAAGTGACGTCTTTGCGACGTACTGAGGGCATCACGATGACTCCACAGTTTTGATGGCCTCATAAGTCACATTGTGACGTCGTCAAGGCTTTTTTTGCATCTCTTGTTGATGGCGCCGACAGTCGTTTTACACATTTGGTTCGGCCTTGATGACGTCATGAAGTGACGTCATAGTGGCGCACTGATAGTATCAAGATTACCGAACAGTTCTGGTGGCCTGGTGGCCTAACAGTTCTGGTGGGCTGAGGTTATAACGATGTCATATTATGAGGTCACCGACATGATGATTGTTTTTATCGCTCGTATCAAGGACGTTGGTTTTTCGCGTTTAATGAGTCCTGAAAGCGTTCACCTTCAATAAATTAGTCTGCTTCACGAGACAAAATTCTGATGCATGTAGGTGGCAAGCTTTGGTGGGGAATCGCGGAATAGGGAATCCCGGACTTTTGGCATTCTTTACTGTGTATGTAAACCTAAGTTGACTGTCAGTCATCCATTTTCACGAACATAAATGCGGACTCTGTGGCTGGAGTCGCCTTCTGTGACTTAACAGAACGACCCATCAGCTAAATAATCAGGATTGCTTTCAGCGATGTAGGTGCACGTTAAAGAACTCCAGGTGGTCGAAATTTCCGGAGCCCCCCCACTGCAGTGTCTCTCATAAACATATGGTGGTTTCGGGACGTTAAACCTCGCATATGTATCATCTTTCAGCGGTGTCGAAAGCGCTTTGGTGTCTTTACACTGTACTTTTGTATATTTTTTGCTATTGCGATGCACACTGGCTTTCGAGTTAAAACTTTTTTTTTGTTCACAGATCATTACGTTGAACCAAACAGCTTCATCTTCAATTCAAAGTTATAAGTGCTCAAGTACACCATCCCTACATGTACTTCAGTGCTGCCCGTGGTGCGTAATATCAACATAGTCATCAATGTAATCTCGGTAATTTTTTGAACTTCCTAATGGCTTGTTCTAATGGTCAAAAAAACCTACTCATCCTTTAAAGGAACTTGAACCACTTTTACTTTGTAAAGAAACGAATACAACTTAGAGCAGGTCTTTTTGTGAACAGCTCAGCAGAATCATCAAGGTGAGTTTACAGGCGATGAGAAAAGTTACCTCGTTCTAAAGCATGGTAGCATAGTAGCATAGTGGTCATGGTAGCATAGTGGTCATAATGCTCTAATGCTACCCGAAGGTCACTGGGTCGAATCCCACCACGGTGGCCGCATGTTTGATGGGAGCCAAAGTGCTTAAGTACTGTGCACCCAGATTGTGGAGCACAATAGGGAACCACATGTAGCCGGTTATTTCAGGAGTATACGGCATCTGGCATGATCATGTCGTAGTTTTATGTAGTTCATTCCAATGATCATCTTATCTCCTCCTTCTCTTTCTTTTTTCTCCCCGATTCCCCTCTCCCCATGTAGGGTAGCAAACTGGACTTAGTCTTGACAACCTCCCCACCTTTCTGAAATTTTTTCTCCTTGTCCTTCTCCAACAATCATCAATATTTTCAAGCACCCTTTGTTCATGCAAAGGCCCGTTCTTATTCCATTCGAAGCTGTCGGCACCAGCTTTGTTTTGTCATAGAGCGGATTGATGCTATTGTTTAACAGTGGACATGAGCTAACAAGGGCGTTTTAACCCCTCGTACTGGCGTGGTGCTCTATAGTGGGAACAAAATTGTATAGTAGCTACACTACCGCGCATCAGAATCGCACCACATGAGTGAACGAACGTTTTTTTTTTCTTTGTTTTGGAGGGTGGTAACACGCAGTTTAAAATACCATATGCGAGGCTTTACGGTACCGCTTATCCTGACGTTCACTGCCTAAACGAGTTTTCACGCCCTAAGTGCGTTAATAATTTTGCGGCTGTGTAAATGGCACAACTATTGTAGTGGGAAACAACATGCACGCTCGCGCACACACAACGCGAGCGCAACCTTTCCTTTCGAGCAGAAACGTTTTATCTACGAAAACGGACAAATAATAACGGAAGCTGCAACTGAAGCTAATGATAACGGAAGCTGCAAAAGCGAGCTAAGTTGCGCAGCGCTTGTGTGAACACCCCGCCCTTGTCCTTGTAGAATAAATAATCACATTTTCTGAATGTACAGTAGCGTGTGCAGCGTTGAATGTGTAGCATTTATTTGTGTACTGGAGACACTTTGGACGTTTCTTCCTATCTATCTATCTATCTATCTATCTATCTATCTATCTATCTATCTATCTATCTATCTATCTATCTATCTATCTATCTATCTATCTATCTATATCTATCTGTCTGTCTGTCTATCTATCTATCTATCTATCTATCTATCTATCTATCTATCTATCTATCTATCTATCTATCTATCTATCTATCTATCTATCTATCTATCTATCTATCTATCTATCTATCTATCTATCTATCTATCTATCTATCTATCTGTCTGTCTGTCTGTCTGTCTGTCTGTCTGTCTGTCTGTCTGTCTGTCTGTCTGTCTGTCTGTCTGTCTGTCTGTCTGTCTGTCTGTCTGTCTGTCTGTCTGTCTGTCTGTCTGTCTCTGTCTGTCTGTTCTCTGTCTGTTCTCTGTCTGTCTGTCTCTGTCTGTCTGTCTCTGTCTGTCTGTCTCTGTCTGTCTTCTGTCTGTCTGTTCTCTGTCTGTCTGTTCTCTGTCTGTCTGTTCTCTGTCTGTCTGTTCTCTGTCTGTCTCTGTCTGTCTGTCTCTGTCTGTCTGTCTCTGTCTGTCTGTCTGTCTGTTCTCTGTCTGTCTGTTCTCTGTCTGTCTGTCTGTCTCTGTCTATCTGTCTGTCTGTCTCTGTCTGTCTGTCTGCTACCTCTGGGTGATCTCGTGATAGCCTCCTTAACTTGATGTAGCTCAAAATTGGTGTGGGTGGGAAACACGGTGTGACAATTACGTCTGATGACATGAATAATGTGAGAACCCTGTCACGTACGACGTCAAACTCATTCCTTCAGGCAAGTGTTGCACATACCCGTATGTCAAAGCTGTTTATGCCACACGGGTAAGCGGATACGAACGACAAGTGTTTAGCAATTTATATCTACCGTGGAAAGGCAAGAACAAACATTGGTGACTTAAATGAAAGAACATTAAGAGAAACGAACATCGGCAACGTTGACCCGACGAGTGCAAAGAATAAATGTTAGATAGATAGATATGTGGGGTTTAACGTCCCAAAACCACCATATGATTATGAGAGACGCCGTATCCAAAAATTTCGACCACTTGGGGTTCTTTAACGTGCACCCAAATCTGAGCACACGGGCCTACAACATTTACGCCTCCATCGGAAATGCAGCCGCAGCAGCCGGGATTCTAACCCGCGACCAGTAGCCGAGTACCTTAGCCACTAGACCACCGCGGCGGGGCAAGAATAAATGTTAGGGTCCCCACAGTAACCAAATTTCGGCATCTCACGTGGCAATCCAGTATTATAACTCAAATCTATGCCAGTTCGCGGTAGTACTTTGGAAAAAGACCCTATGGAAAAGCATTTTTCGTGAAACGTCTATTAGAGTTTAAGGGCTGCGCGTGTAATTTTATAAAAAATACATATGCATTCCAATCATTCATGCCTGACTCAGGTTAGCGCCAATTGTAGTTAAGCGACATCGACTGGAGTTGGTCTACGTAGCACCATTGAGGGCCATCATCCTCGAAAGCACAGGCGCTGCATTTCCCCTTACTACTCCTGGTATTGGTCTTGCCAATGTTTCTCCTGCTATAGTCGCGCAACTTTAAAGAACTGGTCATTTCCCTCTTACTACTCCTGGTATTGGTCGTACCAATGTTTCTTCTGCCATAGGCACGCAACTTTAAACAACTGGTCATTTCCCCTTACTACTCCTGGTATTGGTCTTGCCAATGTTTCTCCTGCCATAGTCACGCAACTTTAAAGAACTGGTCATTTCCCCTTACTACTCCTGGTATTGGTCGTACCAATGTTTTTCTTGCCATAGTCACGCAACTCTAAATAACTGGTCATTTCCCCTTACTACTCCTGGTATTGGTCTTATCAATGTTTCTCCTGCCATAGTCACGCAACATTAAAGAACTGGTCACTTAAAACATATGCGACTGTTCAGTATACATGCCTGTGCGTATAACACTTGTACGTAATTTCGTAACGTTTGCCTCTCTAAAAAAATAAAGTACGCCATATTTACCTTCTCTCCGGGTGCTTCGCACGACATCGATTTCTATGGTGCGTGAAATCTGCTGAACTTTTCTTGTAACTCTTGTGAAAAAAAAGTGGCCCCATATCTGCATGTTACACTGCAAATGTCATCTAAAGAGAATAGCTTGCGTCTGGAGGGAGTGAACAAAACGTTTATTTGGTGTTCCGCGCAAGAAAATCGGTGAATGGTATTTTGGAGGCGCTGCGTTATAGTGTCTCGAGCGTGCAGCAGAGGTGAACGAGTGCATCGTCACGTCACACGTGCGACATGGGCGCTATCTAGTAGTTATCTTGAAAAATGAAGCGCGCGGCCTGCGCGCCCGTCTCGGAGGCGATAAGGTGTATAACGCAAGGCGACGGGTAGCTGCCTCTACCGGGTCGTCTTAGCAAAGCTTTGGAAACACTTGCCTTTTCGTGCAAGCGTTGCATGGTCTGTGGAGCGTGATAAACGCTATGGTCCTTAGAATTGCTTATGTATGCCTTTTCTAGTAAAAGACGCACATACAGAATATTGACGTGTTGTTATGGTGCCTCAGATTTGGGTGCACGTTAAAGAACTCCAGGTGGTTGAAATTTCCGGAGCCCTCTACTACGGCGTCTCTCATAATCATATGGTGGTTTCGGGACCTTAAACACTATATATCAATCAATGTTATGGTGTCTCATATATGCGCAATCATTGATTTTAATTGAGAATCGCAAAAGTATGAACGCTGAATCTTGAGCACTATTGGTGGGCGCTGCGGATAGGGTCGGCCGTTTGGGGTATCGTTAGATGCCGTTTAGAGTACTTAACAGACAAATGTAAAGACAGACAGACAGATCAAAATTCTTGCGTTGAAGGTCCCCGAGAAAGATTATTCTTTTAAAAAATGCGTACCTCTATGCATTGCACTTCGGTTCCGCGTATGGGCACACCAACAGTACATTTTTGTACTTCTTTTACAATGAACCATTTTCACCCGGGAGGCTAAAACTGTTAGCGTTTCAGAACGTCGGATCATATGACTCTTGCGAAAAAGAAAAAGAACAGCGTGTAAGACAACAATACCTTTTTATTTACATCAAATACATCCAATTGCGTACCACCAAAATTATTTAGTGCCTTTCCAACTTTGTTCTTTCCTTCTAGCTGCTCTGTCTATGTACATACTGAAGTCTCGCACGAGAAGCCGGTTTCTAGTTCTTGTGCAGATTCGGAGCTAGTACCAGGTTCTGCTGCCCATGTGACATGCCGCATCAGTAGCTTGCGAATGCCGATATCAATTGCATTGAGTTCCTGCAAATGACAGAAGCAATAGGAGTTCAGTTGAGGATAGATCGAGCTTTGTGATCCAAATTCTGTACTGCGAATGTGGTAAGTACATCTCAATAATGAGACTTAGCAACAAATGATACCACGAATATTATCTGTTTGTTCTCATTAATATAATGTCTAACATAAAAACGAGCCCTTAAATTTACACTGTTAGATGCAGCTTATGTCACTGTTTTAATGAATGATACTTGCAAGGTTATGTATTCGCAGTTATAAAAAGTGGCACGATAAAATCTGGGTGACTTTTAGGCCCTTGACATTTCACCCTTGAAGATACAGGTCGATACACACATCGCGATGGTATACATATCAGCTGACACATGTGCGAGTTTAAAGGCGACAGCCTTAGAGGCTCATGTGTTTCTAAATTCGGGACATGCGGCGGGAACGTGAATGATACCATAAGTCACGTGCGATGGATACCCGCATGGCCTTGGTGGCAATTAAGATTAAAGGTGAATAAATTGTGAGTGAAGGAATAATCAAATGCGTAAGATAACCGAGATGAATTTATTGTGAGCTAAATTTTAAGGTAAATCAAGAAGAGCATAAGACGAAATAAAGGTGACTTAACAAAGAACCAAATACTTTCACGCTAATGTTTCAACAGGGTGTTTTTACCTTTGTGTATATGTTTTTTCATGCAACACTTCTTTTTCATGACTTCGAATGGTAGCTAAATCTGTATATGTCAATCAATTAGAAAGAAAAAAAAAGAATCGAATGCCACCCCGGACCTGCGATAGCTGTCTGTTAGTGGGACATGTATCTCGGAGCATAGTGTATTTTTGTTGGGCTAACCACTGTGTATTTTGAAGCTGCAGGAGTGAATCTCGGAGGCTACGCAGAGTTGTTAAGCCCCACTCCTATAGTTGCCGCTGAGATGCCATCTTCTCACACGACCACCGTTCCTTCTTTCAATGAACTCATTCAACTAATTTTCTCGAATTATCATGGGAATTATTTGACAGCTGTATTAAGCAAAACTTATGGTCTATCCATGCAATAAAACTGTGAACTTGAACCTGGATTGTTTATTTTGTACCAGTTATACTTTTAAACAAATTTTTGTATATCAAGAACAATGGAAGTGCTGAAGCGGACGTCCGTGGAAGAGAAACATGAGGGTCACTCGTTGTTCGCGTCACCAATTCCTCAGTTCACCTATGCGTATAAGTCGAGCTACTTTAGCGTGGTTTCTCGAATTTATTTCTTCAGATATACAGAGTACAAAATTACTTACAAAAACGACAATTGCCACTGATTGATGTCGCATTGAAATGCGATGGCCTGATTTCTGCGCAGAGTAGCAAACTCGACCCGGCAGTGTGTTATCATCAAGATGTCATCAAGAATGCATCCTATACTTCAGTGACCCTCGCTGCTGAAAAAAACGGCAACAATAAAGTTAATAGTTAAAAGCATGAGAGCTTGTGACAATAAAGAAGCCCCCCAAATTGACACAACTGTGTCGTAACTACAATTGCTTTTCGCAAAATCCAGGAAGCCTATCTAAGTAACAAGTATTAGTGACTTGTCAGCAGGCAGTTTACGGTGACTTGTCAGCAGGGAACTTCAGTGAAAATTTCAGTGAGTTTCATCATATTATATAAAGAGGTGAAAACTTTTGGAACACGTGGAGTCGCTGCTGCCAGGGTTTCGACACGCGGCCTATAGTCTTCTTCTAGGCAGAAACTTCAAGGGAGCAACTCAAGGCAGCAAATTGTCAAGGTTGCTGCCTTGAATGACCTGACCGCCTTTCGAAATATAGGCTTCAGCAACAACCAAAATTCAAGGACTTAGCATCTCTGCCGTCTTCCACCGTGTTTGTAAGATCTGCCTTGATTTAAGCTATGGGTAATTTCAAACGTTTCCAAACGCCGTCCCTCCAATTCATGTGCTCTAATAATCTTATTACTAACATTTGATGTGAAACATACACGCACTAAGATCGAGAAATACATTGGAGAGGGAACAGGCTCACAACTGCCATTGAGAAGGCTTTGTTGTCAGCCCAGTCTACGATTTGAAAAAGTGACAAATAACTTGGGACAAGAAGGAGGCGACTGAACAAGCGCAAATTGGCGCTTTGTGCTGATAGTGAAAATAGTTGTTTTCCCGAACGCCTGATTTTACAAGTGGTAATGATAAACCCCATGACCAGAGTGATGTAGGTAATAGCAATCCTACCATTTTGCACATTGTAAGTTGCTTCTTTATTACTGCATTCCTTCCTTCGTAGCTCGCTTCAGGTCCATATTGCACGGGCACCGGTTCATCTGTCCGTCAGTGTCACGCCGACGTCACTTACGGCGTCTCTTATGGGACGCAATCAAGTTGCATACGCTGTCGGAAACTGTTCGTAGAAGTTGACGAAACCTTGGTAACTCTCAGGGTTTCGGTCGACCTGCATAAAAAGACAGAGCATTGATACTTATTATGAATATCACTCAGTAGCCAATTATGCTTTCGGAAGATAGCGTCTGAACGCATTTTCATGTGGTTTCCGCGAAGAAGCGGGAACATTGTCTCACATCTGAGGAAATATGTTTATATTGCTTCGAGACGAAGGTGGTCGGAATGCATAGCTGATACCGTACCCAGCATAAAACATTAAGTTCCTTAACTTCAACTTCGGTAACGTTTAGTTACGTTTTTGGGGAAAATATCCTTCTAACTTTTCGCATGCTCCTCAGTTCGGATTAGGACAGTTCATGACTTACGAAAGTCGTATACCACAACAGTGGCATCGTAATACAACTTCACGGCTGTGTACGATATGACATTTTACGATCTAGGGGTTGCCGTAGTTCCGTAAACCATTGCTTTCGTAGTGGAATTTTTGTTTTATAAATTTTTAGAAAAAAAACGTTGCCCATTCTATTGAAACTGCAAAAGCATGAATCTACAGTATAGAAAACTTCGGACTCTTGAAAATGACCATAAATCAAAGAATCAAGACAGAACGTTTAACCTTTGGATCAATCGAGTCCTATTTTAGCAATACTGGAAGGCCATGGTGAGATATACACTGGGGGAAATTCAGATTGAGTATTCTTTAAACCTAATGTCTTGTAAGGCACTCTTATACACCCTAGGTTGCCAACGGAAGGAAGTTACCAGGTTTAAACATTCGCACTGGCTTGAGGCATCAGTTTTTCCGTTGCATCTGATGGCTGAAGTTAAGGTTAAGCGCATACTGGGTTGACTGATTACATTGTGTCTACTAATGAATGAAATGCTTAGCCTTTAAAAGTGTGCCATAAAAACATTTATACAGAAGTCTCCGTTCAGCTGTCATTTTAAGTTTTCACAACTGATACAGAAGAATACTTCTCACGTTTTCCAGATTTATCCATCGTTGCTGGTCACACGAGGGTTCGCTTACTTTGTTTTTCACCACTGGCGGCTCACTCTTACATGGCTCGGAAACACGTGCTGTGTTGGGCACTGCAACAACCGTAACTCCAGCGTCCTCGTCGGCCTTGTTGAGGAGGTCTTGAAGAGCATATATGTATTCTATCGCCTTGTGCAATGTCTTCACCTGCGTAATCAAGCAACAAAAGGACAGGCATATAATAAAATGAAGTTGGATAGCAGACCAGGCGATTTGATTCAAATGCTTCAACAACAATGCAAATGGCAAGGCCAAAAAGTTGGTGGTGGTAGGGACGACGATGAGGATGATGTCCTCACCCTTCTGGCACTCGCCCACAAAAGGGGATGGGCCAAGAACCGCACGGCAGGATCCTTTGGGCGAAGACCTATAAAACTACGAACACAGTAACCTTATACTAAAAAAGGAAACAGAAACAGGCACAAAGATGCTGTTCGTGCTTGTTTCTTTCTTCAGTTCGTTCTTTGCGCTGTTTTTAAAGCACCATGAATTGAACGCCCGCCACATGGGCCATTCTGTGCACATAACGGAAGGAGAAAAATAGTGAAATAGAAAAAGTGGCCCCAGCCTATAGAACCACTTAAGTGCTGAAACAATGTTATGTTGAGCACTTTGTAACTCAATCATTAGCCATTGTTTACTGTTTTAATACTATCTCTGTTCGTTAGCACAGTAAAAATATGTTCTTTTTTATCATGTTTCTGGCACAGCTTCGGCAGGAAGAGCCCTGGTATTTCTCACAACTTAGTGTTCCTGTCTGTTCTGTTCGAGTTGTTTTCTTTAAAAAAAATCCTATTTGAGAACGGCTCTAAGACCAAAGGCACACAAAACAACTTTCACCTTCCCCCACCTCCGTCGACGGCCGTTTCACTGATTTCACGACATTAAGTGGTGGCTCTTCCTACTATAGTCGCTGTGTAACGCCACTTTGTTTCAGCGCAGTGACGCGCGATGGCTTTCGAGAATGGGTCTAAATATGTAGTGAGCAAATAAACTTCACAGAGGTCTTCTCAGAACGCCCTTTCTTCGTACGGTGCCAGCAATGACTCACCTACCTTAGACAGTCTCTTGGCCCTGTTCTCAATGGGCACGCACTTGCGAAGCCTGCAGAAGGCGCTGTTGACCGCTTGCACCCTTCGACGCTCGCGGGCGTTCCTACGGGCCACCAGGTGAGGTGGTTTTTCCCGGTGCGATGAAGACATTTTCTTGACACCACTGCAAGTGCCGGACCCGGCCGCTGCCGTCGACGTGGAAGAGACCACGACTGCGGTAGGGTCTACGTCGCAGCCAGTGGCGCCAGCCGGGGAAGTGAAGTGGTCCTTGACAGGCACCAGATCGGCCACCGCCCTGACTGCGTCGCTGCTCGGAGAGTCCGACCTGAGATGGGACTCCCAGCTGGAGGAGTTATCGGGTGATGGGGTTTCCGGGTTGAAACCACGACTTCCGTGGCTGCAAAAAATGTGAGCGGTACTTGAACGCATGAAGAATATAGATATATACAACTCCATTATTTCACACAGATTGATGACCGTGTTACTGTTATTACAGCTAATAACTAACATTAATCAACCCATAGCCAACGCCAGCAGAGTTGCAAGAATGAACCATTTCTACACTCCTGTCCGAGAGGAGGGAAGGACAGGAGCCTGACCTCCCCCTTTCCCCAAAAGAATTTGATAGAGAACGTATGTGACCAAAAATAATGAACACGTGTTTTTCTCAAGTAGTCCAGACTTTAGTCAAGTGCCTTCACGCCGCCCACCTCGACCTGATAAAAACTTCTGTCTACTGGCGTGATCAGTTCAAACAAGTGATGACAGTAAGCAACTGCAGTAGCCAAATCCATACGCTTACCTCATCGATACGCTTTGTTTGACTGAACCATCGTGTGAGGCCATAAGTGGCAGAGACCTAAAAGCAATGTAAATGTGACGTAGAAATACGGTGTCAATGGTGCCGCATGAGGTGTGGGTCGTCACTGCATATTTAAGGAGAGAGGAGATGTATTGTTTATTCTGCTCAATTTCGTGTGAAAATGAGGGAAACATTGAAGTATTCTTGCTGCCTTGAAGGATAGAGTAGTTGGGTCTAATTCATGATCGGTGTATGTATCTCTTTAATTGCCGAATCAGCTGAAGTCAGATAACACGAAACAAGCATTAGGCGAACTGTTGTAATAAGCTATATTGAATAAATTTAGTAAACACATGAAAACTAATTTACATTTAATTACCGCCGTGTTTTGCACTGACGTATAGGCATAGTTTTGATTTACTTGGCATCGTTCGTGGTGTTGCTGTTTGTATGTTCTTGTGGGCTTAGTTAACTTTTATTCTTTTATTATAGTAACTTGTTCGAAGCTTCCTCGCAAGAATCTCGATAAGTCGGTTGTGTATGTTATTTTGAAAACAAAAGAATTTGGTCTAAGTTTTTATAAACTGCTGAAATTGGTTACAACCAGGTTTGTGAAACCCTCACTGAGCATCACATTTAGCTATAGCTCTGTGAAAAACCACTGCGGTCAGTAAACAGTTGAAGCTACATGTTGCTTTCCATTATTGTTCATGCACTCCGGCGCAACGAAACACCATATATTTGTGGTATTTCAAAATTTTCCTGCTACAGACAGTCACCTATTCTCGCGGGGATGAAGAAAGAAAAAATGTTCGAGACACTTCTCCTGTACTTAGACACCGCGCTTCACCGCAGGACATCGTGCGTTGCTACGTCACAGAACATAACCGAAGCCCATGTCCATCCGTTCCCACGCTGGACAAGCCTCTTTCTCACCGCGTTTCCCACGGCTGTGCCCTAAGGTAATGGTCAGGTGTTGTCTCCTCCGCACTGCAGGGTGCCCTCACTTGCCCGCCGGCGGTTTAGGTTCCTATCGTTTCAATAAAGAAAAGTACGACGCGCCGCCTACAGCTTGCATCTAATCACTCTCGCTCATTTCACTTGCCCATCGATGAACCTCTTTCGAAAACCGGTGCGCAATCCTCCCCCCCCCCCACCTCGTGTCATCCTGCCTAATCACGGGCTTAAATCTTCCAGCGATCGTCACCTATCGCTAGCAAAAAAAAACCCCAGACAAGTTGTAAAGGTGCACGGAGTTCATTTCTCACGACTCGAGCACGAAGAGCGCAGGACGAATCTTCAGTGCTCGTAATGGAGGAGTCCGACTTCCCATTCTCTCACGGTGGCTGGATAGCACTTGATACATTAGAACCATTATTGATCAGTATTCGTTCCACATGTGGCAAAGGGTAATTCGGTGAACTCTTTACTGCGGATTCCCCAGTCCTATCGTGGACCCCGAACTCGACGCGTCGGACTCTGTGAAGAACTGGTTTCCCGATGCTAGGGAAACCCACCACGGAGGTCGGCAGTTCACACACGTCACGTACGAGATAGCCGCAATCGAGCCTACATGTGCCTTCTCTTCACTATCTACAGACGTTGCTCACGTATGCAACCTTAAGCTCCAACACTTCGCAACACTACTTAAAGTACCGGGACGTTGCTCGAGCACCAGGTGGTCATGCTATCTCACTCTTAAGCATCATGAGAGACACCGAGGAAGACGACTTGATTTAGGTGTGCGGGCTGCTGCGCTCTCCTTCATCTTAGCTTACGCTTGTGTATAGCGTCAGTTACTGAAAAGACGCCATATTTCTGTGTGTCCCTTCATTCGAAATATTTACTTATAAATAAATAATTTTTTTATAAATTAATCAATAAATGAAATTCCTTCTCTTTCCTGTTATATGTTTAAAACTGAGAGTTCTGCGTATACCATGGTGGTACAGTGCATGTTAAGGCGATCGCCTGAAGAAGGTAGCGGGTTTGATACCATCCACTGTGGTCGAACTTTGATTGCGTCGAAATGTCAGAGGCTCGCATACTGTGCTATGTGAGTGCACGTTAGGTAAAGCCCGATGAGTCGATGTTTACGAACCCTTCATGAAGGTGTGCCTCATAGTGCTAGTCACGCTTTCGTTATGACACTTAAAATCCCAGGAATCTATATAAGCCGAGTGTTTGATTGATGTACACTGAAATGGATGGCTAGTCCAGAACAATTTCAATGTCGCATGTACGCCAATTGATGTACATTACGTTTGTGCCACATGTTGTAACTCTTCTGTCATAGTGCCCGAGTGTTCATGTTTAAAAAGAAATAAATAGTCTAACTGAACAATACGAAATTTCATTCACAGCAATATTTCGTTTTCACAGCAATTTTTCTGTTGCCCCCAGAATTTTCGAATTCTAGCGTTAAAAGCAAGCCTATGCCAATCAAGGTCACTAACATCTAAGTTTGAAAAAAAAGTAATATCATATTTTATTGAACTATTTACCCCTAAATGGAAATGCATAAACTTTCCTTTCGGTACAAAGTATATGCGGCATAAATATGACCAGCTTATATACCGCCGTTTTAAGGTGTGTTTTCAAAACAAATAGAAAAAACACCCACCAAATCTTTCATTTTGCCCGAACCAGCGTGGCTAAACGAGACGCTGCGTGGGGCAAAATGAGGCGGTGCAAAAAATTTCATCCCTTAAGATTTCACAGTGGAAACACTTGAAATTCACTCGGTGGGCCCCTCCACAGTCTTCATAAGCCCACTTTTTGCCCTCCGCAGAATAAATCTAGACAGAACCCGGCGCTGTGTTGCTCTAAAACCAGCAGATCAAGCACCACCAGTCTTTCTTCGTGCCAATGGCGTTTTTTTTTGTTTAACGCTTGTACTTCATTCATTGATTGCAAGCTAAATATGTTCCGACGCATCTGACTGGCCTATTTTTATTGTTGTCATGCAGAACAGAACGGGATTTCGAATAACTTATTTCCAATAACTGCACGGGTATTTCGTGGCTTTCAACTTAGCCGAGCTTTGTGAGCCCATGAATTGCGGATTTTCTATCGCCTGTTTTTTTTTAAAACTTGTCAACAAACCTGAGCGACCGCCTGTAGACTGTGTGTGCTCCCCGAGTGTGCTCGTGATTGTGTGTACCTTCTCATCTCTCTGCAAGCTCTTTTCTCCCCTTTATCCCTTCCCCAGTGCAGGGTAGCAAACCGGATGTGCGTCTGGTTAACCTCCCTGCCTTTCCTTGCATCTTTATCTCTCTCTCTCTCTTGATATAAAAAAAACTAACTAATACTTGATTTAGATATCATGTTTGTAAAGGGCATGACTTAAAAACTCTTAAAAATTTTGATGCTCTTCTTGAGAGCATCACTGAGAACGAGAAACAGTCTAGATGTAGCGCGAATGAAGTGGTTCGTGTCCTAAACAGATGTCAGTGCTTTTTCATGTTGTTTTCCACCCATAATTTATATATTATCCTCTGGTATGTCCTACGCACGTGAACCAAAAATATATTACACAATCGGTATAAGTAAATGTTGACCTAATTGGACACTCTATGAGGTATATCACTGCATTTTTTTTCGCGCTTTTTTCTTCCCACATGCCCGAATCGAAAAAAAATTCCCGCTTTGGCATCGTGCACCAAGTGAAGCAAACGGTTGTTGGTATGTAGATAATAGTATACAGTAACAAAAAATACTTAAGTTTTTTTTTACTGACTTCGAAGTACCTTCATACACACATCCAAGAATTTAGGTGAGCAGAATTTCATGTCTTTTTGACAGGTCACGAACACACCGACACCAGTCGCGTAATTTTTCTGACGTGAGCAATCATAAACTTGTACACATAAAAAGCTGGACAACTACTAGCACCTATCCCTGAAGTAGAGAAACAAGGACAACTAGTTATGGTATTATCCACACAGGTCGGCAAAGTAAAAATGTTGCGTTTTGCCCCGAGTTTTACCTCACCTCACCCTACCCTGAAAAATATTGCACCTCAAGGAAGTTTATTTTGCATTGCTGTTGCGGTGAATACTGCTGCGAGGCATGCTTTTTCAATAGTGTTAAGTGTCGCGAGAACAGTGGTATGTCATAAATTGGTTGATCTGATATATTGATTCATTGATTGGGGCTTAAAACTATCAAATTGCAGATGGTGTGCGTTTTTTTATGAAGACAAACTAAAGAAAAAAGTTTTTCTCTTAAATAAGTGTTGATCTTGAACGCCATATAACTGTTTGCTGACATTGCAGTGATGACTCTTGGTCACTGAATGGCGCGCATTCAACAAAAAAAAACACAGAAGAAACACTCATGCAAACGACAAGCACTACTTCCCATGAACCTTTATCACGAAAAGATTGCCTAATAGCAACAAATGCGAATTGATCTTAGAAAGATTGTTTAAATATTTATATGTCTTAATGCTCCTCAACTAAGGATTTATGTGTCACTGTAACAGGAAGTGTGCCTGCGCTTGCTAAAGTGGCAGTGTTTGTAGTTATAGGGAAGGTTTTTATAAAAACGATTAACCCCGGGTAGTGCATTTGCTGTCTTTCACTGATCCTTCTTTATCCTAGCGCCAAATCCGTGCCATCCAGTAATTAACGCCATGTGTACACTAGCCCAGCATATATATTTGTTTTGGAATCACTGATTATCAAGGTTGCTGAAGTTACAGTGAGGTCAATTACAGACAATTACACTTTAAGAAGAAGAACCCTACGCTAAGTCTTCAAGTGCCGTCGAGGCTTTGCCGAGCAGACCAGACCCTGTTATGTAGGCTGTGGTTGGGCGTTGCGTTTACCAACGCCTACGCTTTCCGCATTGGGATGGCCGACACCGCAGCCTGTGTCCACTGTGGCAAAGAGGAAACAATCCAACATATTCTTTGTGACTGCCTAGCGTATAGTAAAGAACGACTATGCCTTCGCAAGGAACTCATTAAATTAGATGATCAACCTCTGTCGGAGCAGGGAATTCTGCAGTATCGACAGGATGCGACTTCACAGAAGAGGGCCCTGAAAGCGCTACTACACTTTTTGCGATCGACCGGCCTTACTGAACGATTGTAGCTAGGACACCCTTCCTGTGTGTGTTTTCGTTTTCTACTGAGTGCGCCTGCGTTTTTTTTCTCTCTCTACCCCCTCTTTCTTGCCCATACTTCCCCGCCCCCAGCGCTGGGTAGCAAACCAGATGCCAATATCTGGTTAACCTCCCAGCCTTTCCTTTCTCTCTCTCTCTCTCTTAAGAAGAAGAGGCAGGGGTTGGATTTCAGTGTGCTTGCCTGCAGACGCACGTTTGCTGAGCGAATTCTGAGAAGATTTACTTGTCCCCAGTTGACGAGCTTCTATATAACGCATCCCCCGCGACGAGTACTTATCACCACCGCTTGCAGCGACAGGGTCGGCCCACCCTGTGCTGCAAGGCCAGCATGAGGGAGCAATTAACCGTCTAGAAATCGATCTTCGTCAAGGTCGCTTGGCCGCTCTCAAGGCAGTGAGTCATTTTCCTGTTAGTTAGGTGTATCTCTACGAATTTTCTTGCGCACTGGGAGCTGTAGTTTGTTCTGTAACGACGAACGAATAATAGTTGCAAAGCACTCGTTATTAAAGCGAAATTAGGTCGTCCGCTTCGGTACCACAATAGATAGGGTGATGTGCTGTTGACCCGTAAGTCACGGTTTCGATCCAGGCCGTGGCAGTTGCATTTTTATAGAGGCGAGATGCTAAACACTTGTGCACTTTGGAATGTTCGTGTACCTTGCTTGCTATTAAACACCAGATGGTAATTATTTCCCCAGCCCTCCATTACGGTTTCTCTCATAATAATACCACGATTTTTATCTATTGAAAACCTGTACACTCCTTCGGTTATGCACGATTCACCGAATGCGTCGTTGTATGATTAGTTAAAACTTGAAGCTATCGATTAAATTCACAATTCATTGTGTTTGCACAACCGAAGCACTCATGACCAGAAATGAAGGTACACTCGTTGTTTAGAGTTTTTTTTAAGAGGAAACTATGCTTTGGCTTTGCAGAATGAAAGCGAGATTGTCGTAATTGTTTCTTCAAGCGTAGCGTTATGCTGTGATTGACGAAGAAATTGTTAATGAAGGCTGTCACGTCTGCACACCAAATAAACCTTTAGACGTGAACACTTCGCTTGTGCGACCTTCACCGAGGAATGCTCCCTGAACTGTTCCGTGGCATAGCGTTTTAAATTGATGTCTATACGAATAATGTCGATTTGGAGTAGAATGTCGCACTTTCGTTTCTTATTCGAATCTGAGGGGCACCTGTGTTTCTAAGAGAACCGTGTACGTGTAGAAATAAATAAATAAATAAATAAATAAATAAATAAATAAATAATATATATATATATATATATATATATATATATATATATATATATATATATATATATATATATATATATATATATATATATATATATATATATATATATATATATATATATATATATATATACGCGCAATAAAGAACCCCAGGTGATCGATATTACCGCAGCCATCCACTACGGTGTCTCTCATAATCATATGTTATGAATTTGGTACGTTAAATCCCAGATATTATTATTTAGTACTCTGAGAAAAAGTTAGGAAGATTAGCCAACACACGTGATGACTACACTAATAACAACGTCAAACTCCTCAGTATTGTAATATCATTGAATATGCCAAAATACGGCAAAGAGCGACATATAACACACTCAGCGCTGTTCTGTCATCTCTGGATCAACAGTTTTGTACCTCGCTTTGTGGACTTAGACGCATGTGGCCACTCAGCATTACGATATTACTAGAATATCGCATGTACTATTTGTGTCAAGTGAAACCCGAACAGCGACAAGCCTTCAGGATGGTATAGTGCACCCCGTCCACTTGCCACCATGAACAGGCACGCATATATGCGCAGAGTTTCCGCGCAGGATATGCACGCCAGTTCCTCGTGATGACTGAACGGCGCTCACTATACAATCGCAAAGACTTGCAGCTGTTCGGGTTTCATTTGAAGCTGATAGTACTGATACCATATAGTGGCAAACGGGACAAATACTCTTTCTCCCAAAAATATGACCTTAAGAATCGTCTCTACCTCAGATTCAAGTTGCAATTGGGTCGGGTTAACAGGATCTTCCACAGTTGACTAAAATTCTGGAGGTGTGTACAGTTCATATTTAGATTTATTATGGTTAATCACTTGCGATATACCGTTGCTGAAGCGAGATCTAGCACCCAATCGTCATTGCTTGAAGAAAAATAATAGGGGGTTACAACTATTTGCTGCGCAAGCATGCAATTATCATACTTTTATTATCACTCACAGCTAATTTATCCTCCACAGCTCCATTTGATTATTGGTTGCATGTCCCCCCAAAGGAGCGTTTCCAGTGGACTGAAGCTACACTGCCCTGCAGCTTTGTTTGTTTTACGGCATGGCTCACTTGACACTCAGTATCGAAAAATTGCCTAGCGGGTGACAATCAGTCGTAGTTTCATTTTGTCATCACTAACCGTTTTCAAGTAATGTGAGCGTAAACCAAGCCGAGCTGTCCTAAACACCGTCCAAGATCAACGTTTGCTAATGCCTCCCGGGAACCACGTGTGTTCAAAAAAGCACGCCAGGGCTACAAGTCTTCAACATGCAGGCTAAGAATTCGACCATATGTGCTGCACAGAGAGATGAATGTTAAAAGTCCTAGATGACGAAAATACCTCGCGCAAAATCCAGGCATCGCAGAGAGAGGCGTTGCCGACCAGGCGACTGCCAGTTGGTGGCCGTAGTAAGCCGAAGACACCATCTCGTCACTAGAGGCAGGGCTGGGCAGCAGGGCTTCCATGTTACGATACTGCGCAATCGGAACCAAACGAAGGTGTGACTTCGCCCGGAGGGCCACTCTCGCTTTTTCCCCTTTAGGGAGGGCAACCCTGAGCTCCGACACTGAGAGAGGAGGATGAGAAAAGAGAGAAAGGGCAGTCGTGACGTCACGACTAATGACGGGAAAGTGCGCTAGCCACACTGGCTTCTCTCTCCAGACGGCGTCTGTCCTCCTCCCGCAAGCCCGACCGGATCACCGCATGGGCAAAACCTGTAAGAGAGTAAATGGCGCCTTGCCATAAGATGGAGAGGTGCGTCTGTACTACTGCAGGGTGTGAGAAAGAAGGAGAAGTAAGAGGAAGGCATCGTCGTTACTCCGCGAGACTAGAAATGAAGTAAACACGTAAACGATAGCGCGGCGGTCTATGGGAGCACTTGAGCGATGCCATCGGCTTTTCTGTTTCGGTGTTTCTTGGCACTCTCTGTTCGCTTTTTGCTCGTTGTACGAACGGAACGCTTAATCTTACCGCGCCTATCACTATGGGGACGGGGCTCTCTCATCCTCTCCACTGACTCCGCTGTCTACCTGGGCTTTCGGCTTCTTTCGGTCTGAGATTTCGGCACTCCCGCTCCTTTCGGAGTCGTTTGTTTTCCCGCGCTTTTTGAACGACGCCGCCGTTCGCGTGCTGATCGCACGACTCTCGCGTACGGCGCGCGTGGCTCGTTCGGTCATCCTCCTGTCCGAGCACTTTCGTGAATCTTTTATTTTATTTTGCTGCCTCACACTTATGGTGACTTCGCGTTCACATTCACAAGAGAATGTCGTGATTGAATCGGGCAATTCGAAGACTTTTAATTCAGCCTCGGTGTTTACAAGGACTTCCGATTCAACTGCTCTTGAAAACATTCCTATTCTTCAGGAACATCTTGCTGGCAGCAAAATGATAGAAAACATTCAAGGGTATCTTTGAGTGCATGTGCCCAGTTTAATGTTTAAACGAATATATAGTTGTCTTACTCTTAATTCTGGGGCGTAGGCAATAATTATCTTTCTCAAGGTGAAGGGAGCACTTTTTTGAAATGTGGATTTTTCTCTCTGTATGCCATAATGAAAAAAACGCCAGACCTGCGTGGTAGGCGATGCACAGTCACAGCGAAAGCTAGAAGAGCGACCTTTCAGTGACATTTAAAAACACTCATTGGCTAACTACTGCAAGCACACTTGCTTGGTACCTACTAGGGCATTAATAAAAAAACTTTTGGGTAATAGGCCGGCATTCGCTATGCTATTTTTCATCGTTCTTCTGAGAAGCGTGGTATCAGCTTAACACTTGCAAGAAATGTCGTGCCAATTGTCCATGCAGTGGCCGACGATGAGGAATTATGGCTGAAGTGGGTATGCGCCACAGTTAACTAGGGGAACAAGAACAAGCTTTTGTGATGGTTTGGAGCATTGGACGGCCCACTCGTTACGCTATTCACATTGTGCGAGGACAGCTTGTTCTTTCGCTGTTGTAAAACGCTTTACAAGTCGTATTAACGCGATCGCTTTCCCGACATCAAGCCTGTCTAAGGCAAGTTTGACAAGTCACAAGCACCGGTGTAGCCCAATGGTAAAATACTGGGCTGGCACCCAGCGGACCCTGGTTTGAGCCCGACTGTGCCATTGGTGCTAGGTAATGCCTACCTAAGGCAAGTTTGACAACAAGGTATAAGCACCGGCGTTACTCAGTGGTAGAATATTGGGCTGGCACGCATGCAGCGGACACGGGTTCAAGCCCCACCGTGTCAATGGTGCAAGGTTTTTTTTTTTTCTAATTTGGTGCGATGTGGTTAAGGACACCAGTGGCGGCGGCAGACAACAACTGCGCCTGACCCAAAAAGTGATTTCATAACAGCTCTTGCTGTAAAACACTTTCAGGGGGAGGGGAAGGAGGAGCGCAGCACGGGTCCAGTGTGCCTCCTCCTGGATAGGCCACTGTTCTAATTGTAATGTAAGGTATGTCTTGCACTTATCTTTGTTTTTCTGAAAGGCTGATTACTCACTTTGCTGTATTTTATAATCTGTTATCTTCATGCCTTTCTTATAGCTAACAAAATACCATTTGGCCTGGGATAGCTGTTAATACTATATTTTAACCCGAAATTCACAAAAACCCCAAGTAGACAGAGCAGGCACAAGCGCTAGTTTTCAAGTCATGTTGAGATCAGTTTTGGATACATATTGGGCAATCTCTGGGGCGGGTGAAATCGACAATACCATAGGATATGATATATTTAGAGCCATAGCTCCAAAAAAAGTGATTGCTCACCGTCGAACGCAACTAAGTGGATGACGTTCGTGATAAGGGCACAAAAATTATGAGCAGTTCTGCGTTAGGCTTTAAAGTACGTTGCGAAGTAGTTGCATGTTTTAGGTATAGGTCACATCACTGAACCAACACACTTTCAATGTCGTTCCTTAGCAATTCAAGCATTTCGCATAGCAGCACTGGCGTGAAAATACTCAAGTGCCTACTCTCTGCAGATTCGGAGGGCTGATCACTATATACCTAGATCATGGAAATACAATGGCTACTGAAAATACAATGGCTACTGAAGTTTTCTAACGGTTTCTTCCTAGAGCACTCTTGCTTCTCAAACGTTGCCGTTTGGAGTACCGGACTACAGTCACCTGCTTCCACTGTTTCATTATATTTTTATCGCTTTATAGAGCTCTCACAACGCAGCCGGTTCGCTAACGGTTTTCGGCAAGAAGATGCCGACAGGCGCGGGCCAATTATGCCCTCAGCCACCGGCAGGTGCCTCTGCACGCGACTGGCGCGTGGCGCGTCTCAGGAGGCTTAGCACGCTTGAGCGGGTCGTGGGGCACGTGAAGAAATAAAGAGAGAGAGAGAAAAAAGAAAGAAGCAAGAAAGGAAAGAAAGAAATAAACGGGAGAGAAAAACCAGCCGCCTTCCCCTATTTTTTTCCTTTGTCCGTTACTTCCCCAACCTTCTCTTCTTCCGTTTCTCGTTCGGGTGGAGAAGGCTTTGTGTTCCGTCAAACCTATATTTTCTGTCCACAACTCCTGACACCCTGTTGGGACGAGTTGGGCTATCGTTTGAACGAAAAATCGTTCTATTGTTGGAGCCCCCCCTTATACTTTTCCCTGCACTGCTTACTTCTTTTTTGTTTGTTTTTTCACAAAGATTTCCGCTACTTTTCTGAACCGTTTTGACTTCACATGCACCGATAATCTCGTAAATATTTTAATGACGCACCGCTGTGTGCATTCTTACGGCGTTTATTGCGTCTGCATTTCTCTCTTATGTTTCGGTATAGCTTTGCTGAAAGGGGTGCCAGAGCTGATTCCTAACCTTTAGATACTTGATTCCTAACCTCTGAGATACTTGATTTCTGATGGCATTTCTCTATATCCGCCTTCCGTTCATGGCCTTCCAGTACTCTCGACCTATCCCTCCGTGGTTGTCTAATCCTTGTGCTGCCCGACTGTAGGCCTGAAGGTTGCGGGATCGAATACCAGCCATGGCGGTCATACTTCGATGCAGGCAGAAGGCTACAGACCCGCGTGCTTAGACGTTGGTGCACGTTAAAGAGCTCAGCACGGTTAAAATTTCCGGAGCCTTTCACTAAGGCGTCATTTATAATCATATCGTGGTTTCGAGTAGTTAAAATGCAACGATTAATAATTATTGCTTTCACCTTTTTTCGACTCTTCTCCTACTAAGTCCTTCATGTAATTTTGTCTAAAATTCACTAATTATTCCCAACCTCGGCTTTACAGTCGTAGTTGGAGGCTGCAACCATGATGGCGGGTCCGGATGCAAGAATGAATGCTATGGGCGTCCCCTTTATACCAGGGCGTTGATATGTATGCTCCCATAATCGACAAAAAAGTTATTTTTCTTTCTTTTAATGTTGGCCTAATGCCTTGTCCGATTCGATTGAATCAATCTTACAATAGGACAAAATTTAAGAGCACTGCGTCACCAGTAAATGACGTATCAACGGCTTGTTAGGGCTCCGTGACGCCTATACTCGAGCAGGAGAGGTTCTTAACGCAACGTATACCCGCAGAAAGAAACCATCTGCCCTCGGAGAGGGGCCTAACTGTTTTGCAGAGACACGGGGCAATTTCCTTCTGCCACGACGGCCCGGTGTTGACGGTGACCTCTACGCACGCCGCTGGTGTCGTAACGGACGCGTGCCGAAGCGCCCCCTTCCGTCTTACGCCGCACGCGCGAAGAACAGAGGCAACGTCTGCGGAGATCAGCTGTCCTTTTGTTCTCGCAAGAAGCGAATGAACCACGTGAGCGTGACAACGTGACTTCGCTTTATATCGTCGCTCGAAGCGTTAGACTTCACAGCCGGCAGGGATCGGCGAACACGCGAAGTCACTAACTTAACCTTGTTTTGATTCGTTGCACTTGCCTACCAGCATGCACTGCTCTGATGGGGTAGGACTTTCTTCCTTTATTCATTTTGCTATAGTTTTGCCCACGACAAAGTGTAATTCAAGAGTGCGTGTCTTCTCTTCTTTTTTTGTTTTTCTTTGAAATTTATCGCCACGAGCAGGTGAAGCCACTAGATTGTGGGGCGTTATTCAACGGTCTTTCTTTTTGCTTCTGTTGAGCTGGGGAGAGCAAGGACCCGTGGATATGGACCAGCTGTGGGAGAGAGCAAGGAAGGCTGCCGGTGCAAACACTTTTGTATATCAAACAGTGCTTCATTACTAACACACCCCACCACTGAACGACGCCACTCGCGCACAGAAGAGAGGACGAAGACGTAGAATTGGTATACTAGTCGCTTTGCAGAATCAAGGCGGCCCATCATGACAACCGAATGAAGAACCGCGTTACACAATTGAGAGCGAGCTTATTGAAAAGCAAAGATGCTGACTTGAGATTGTGTGATCTGGTCTGTTATACTCTGTACTGGAGAAAGTGGAACATAATGACAAATATGATGAGGACTAGTACCGATGCGTATGTACAATACCAACCCAACAAAGCGCTCTTCTTAAACTGTAATGTCAAGTCCAGTACTATTGGGAAAATCTATAAATGTCCTATAATAGCAGCCCTTGATAATGTTTTGTTGATAATCGTGGGCAATGTGTGAGTTCCACTTGCTCCCACCGATGCCGGCCACTGTGGAACCCAGCTCAACTTTAGATAATAACAGCAATAATACACGTACGCGATTTTCGTGATTGCTTGAAGCTGGCTTGTTTCACTGCTATGCTCGAGGTCGCGAGTTCGATTCCCGGTTACGGCAGCAGCATTCATGAGCAGAAGACATGCAAGAACGCTTGGGTACCTATACATTGTAGCTCGAATAAATCGGTCTTGCAAAGTTCACGCCAGAGCACCCCACCCCGGCGTGCATTGTATTCTGATTTGGAACTCAAAATGCTAGCAATTATTATCAGAGAAAAGGGTGTTACTTCGACGGGAGAGTGCATAGAGCCACAGTTGTGTACACTACCATTAGGAAAAAAAAGAGAGGAGTTCCTTGAATCTTCCTCGCGTCACACGCGACTCTCAAGTGCATAACGCTCTATAGAGAGGCGTTATAAATCTCTTTATGGGAGACGTGCAACTCATGATTTTCCTATAGAGAGGCAACGGGTCTAAAGAGGGTATAGTACACGTTAGAGTCACGTATTGCAAGAAATAGTCATGGGTCTGCTTCTTTGTGGGTAGGTTGTCGACCAGCCATGTGTTTACGCAAATGTTTACGTAAGATTTCTTCAGTGTGCAAGAGGGTATTTTAGAGCAAGCCCTTTACGTCAATAAGGACTCCTATGTGTGAAAGCAGGAATGTTAAGCCGCTTTAACACCACCAACGTGCCGAGGAAGAAGTTGGAAAGAGTCTACTTGCAAGCTCTCGTTTTTATTTATTCTCTCATGGTATTGTTTCATCAAGGCACCACATCCCCGTTACATCAACGAACTTTTGATAGCATCTCGTCGGACAAATAGGGCAGCTTTTTTTTCAGATTTGCTGCATATTGCTTGTGAGCTTGTGCAGGACAAGTGTACTTTTGATACCGTGAACAACATTGCCTCTGGGCAGGCTTTCGAAATTAAATGTATATGCATATACTTACAACAGAATTGTACCATAACTATAGGTTATATAGGTGCACTATAGGTTACGGGTGAAGCAGCCTGGTGACACCTTTGTTTAACGACGAAGCTTCAACAGACTGTCTGTGCACTGTAAATTCCATCGCTTATACAGACCTCAACATCTTGACCAGAGGCGGCTCTTTAAAACAGAAGTCAGCGGAACTATTTTGTGAAGCAGTAAAAATAGCTCATACATTTACCATACCAAGCTATGTCTCTTAATTTTTTTCCGGGTTGCATTATTGTGACAGGCAAAAAGGTTGACACTAGATACTATGCTTCTGTGCGTCATCTTCATAAAATTTCAATCACTTTGCGAGCTCTCAGTCAATTTCAGGTAGCTTCTGCCGGTTGTGAGCTGAATTCCACCAGCCATTAATGCTATAAAAATGTACTCAGGTAACGACTGCGGCGATGTTCCGACTATGATCGCCTTCATTTGGCATCACTTCCTTTTTCACGAGTTTTCCGCTTCTTGAGGAACCAATGTAGACGTACCGTGGATTAAGTCGAATAAATGACCACGGCAGTAGATTCCGAGACTTGTCGCGGCTACGTGTCGCGAGGGTTTTGCGTGCGGTGGGTTCATTATGAAGGACACGACTTCGATGTGGCACTACAGATGTCGCAGCAGAATAAAACATTGCATCGAGGTCCTTCGCTCACTCGCAGCTCGGTAGCACTGGTGACATGTATGCTTACCGATTTGTCATAAGGAAAGTCGGTGTAGCGTTAACTGCACTGCAGAGCACAAATGTCGCGGGTGCGAACCCGACCGCTGGGGTCTTATTCAGCTGGAGGAAATGCAAAAAAAAAAAAACACTCGCGTATACTGTAGAACGATGCGTGGCTTAGCGAATATCGTCTTCATGATTTCTCCTTGTTTCACCACTAGGTAGGTCAAGCCTGAAATGCTGATCATGAGATCACGCCTTTTCAGTGTAAAACTCCGTTGAATATTTTTTACGTTAAAACTGAAAACATTTTAATGGGAAGCAATTAAATGGTACGAACGAGACTTGACAAATGATATTTCTACAAGAAGTGCAAAAATATTTATTTATTTAATTATTTATTTATTTAATACTGCAGACTCAAGGTCCAAGCAGGGTGGCAACACATATACATATATAAATAAAATAATTACGAAACGAAACAATAAAGGGCGAGGAAGGTTGTCTGGTAGGGTAATTCATTCATCACATGTATTAGTAAGACATTTCGATTCACATATGGTGCATTCACATATTATGTATGTTTTGACAAAAACGCATCGTTTTGCACAAAAAAACGTAAAGATGGCGAAGTGCTTCCAGCTCAGTCTTCAAATTTCGGCTATTCGCATAGCCTCGATCGCTAGGCAACACTGCCGGTGCCGAAACTAAGACTCCATGCGGACTATAGAGCGATGACTATGGCACAAACCAACTGGATAGGTAAGGTAAGGTTAGGTTACGCAGGCCGGAAGAGCAGGGCTCGGCGCCTAATAAAGCACCAGCGCCAAGGAGCGCTCGCTTTGTGCACCTGATTCATCGTTACAAGGAACGCTACGTGCCTTTCCCCTCTCCCTTCCGCGCCACCCTCGTAAATAACTCGGGGCAACTTGAAAGCATCCTCGGCCGGAAGGGGTTCAGGGACCTCTGAACTTGCACTGCAGGGTTCAAAGGTTGGTGCATTCACCGAGAACCACTCCATATAGTCACATCTTCTAGACTATCTGTAGTGCTCAGCACCATTGTTTTTCCTACTAAGTTGTGATGGTGATTCATGATGAATATGATAACTATTATGCTAGGGATGATGATTCACGTCATTTGCAAATGACTCACGTGCCTGCTGCAACCAAAAGTGCCAGGCAAATAGCTTGTGCAATGTTTGCCTCATCATTGCTATCTAGGTTTAAGTCGATGTTAAGTATATTGAACACTGTGCAAATTGGTCATGTAAGTGCACGTATACATGTGACCTTATAAGGCGAATTGTAGTACCGCACGTAGTTTCACAAGTTTGGCGCATTATTTCTGTAAGTTGTGTCGTCGATGTGTTTTGCATGGGCGGATTGATAAAAAGCCCCCATTTCGGCTTCTAGCGCGCAGCAAATGACAAGTAAGTTCAGGTGGACAACCGGTTAAGACAAGTGCTAGGCAAAATGAATTATGGGCCGTAGAAATCACGTATTATCCTTGAAGTTTCTATTCCAATCTTTTTTTTTTGCATTGTTCATAATATCAGACGTCAAAAGTGATAAATGCTGTTGCGGAGGCTTTTTGTCCACTGAAAGTATACGAGGGCGACGCTTTGCAAGTGAATCTGACGGACGTAGCGCCTCTGTTATTCTTATGTCAGTCGGTCCTGTTCTTTGTTGTGGGCAAGAAGTTGCATCGGATTGATTGATTGATTTGTGGGGTTTAACGTCCCAAAACCACCATACCATTATGAGAGACGTCGTAGTGGAGGGCTCCGGAAATTTCGACCACCTGCGGTTCTCTAACGTGCACCCAAATCTGAGCACACGGGCCTACAACATTTCCGCCTCCATTCTCGCGCGGAGCCGTGTGCGGGGCGGCTGCTAGGGCGTTGGCAAGCGACGAGTCCAAGTCGAGGCTGACGCTAAAATGGTTCCCGGCTCACATGGGTAGGGACCTGATACCAGGATCTCCGAACCGCAACGAGGAGGCGGATGCCGCGGCCCGTGGTCTCGCCACGTGCCGGACCGCGGCCGCGCCCGCCTCCGAAGACGCGACGGCGACCGAAGAAGAAGGCGAGGAGCAGCTGCTCGATTACGGCGACATCCTCGCGTGGTACAGGGAGCAACGGCGTGGCTTCCCGCCTCCGCACAGGGATCTTACCCGGTGGGAGGCGGTGAGGTTGCGCCAGCTCCAAACCGAGACTGTGCTGACCCCATCGCTAGCGCGACACGTGTGCCCCGAACTCTACGTGAGTGAAATGTGCAGTGTGTGCGCGAGCGCGAGAGCCACCCTGGCTCACATACTCTGGGGATGTGACGCAGACAGCGCGGACGGTCCGGTGTTACCGCCGCAAGTAGAACAGCGTGTGGGGTCTACGGACCCAGAAAACCAGCGAAGGGCCGTCCGGCAGCTCGAGGTCGCACTGGCGCTGCAAAGGCGAAAGGGGGACACCCTCAGTAACCCGAGCGGCGCCGGGGCACGAAGGCCTTGAGGTCTAGGCCCGCGTGACATTAGGACTTCTAGTGTAACGTGAGATAGGGTGAACCCCACGCCCTGCGCGGCCGGAGGGAATCCCGCATGCTGGAACCCAATAAAGTTTATTCTCTCTCTCTCCATCCGAAATGCAGCCACCGCTGCTGGGATTCGAACCCGCGACCTGCGGGTCAGCAGCCGAGTACCTTAGCCACTAGACCACCGCGGCGGGGCAAGTTGCATCAGAACACCAACGCGCTCGAACTTACGTGACTTCAATGTCACGACGTGTAGTGTCAGCATCGAGTGTGTGAGCCATTTCTCTCGGCATCGCCTCCCCTCTTCACGAGTGAACAGACACACATTTTGTCTTCCCGTACCCACGGTTTGCGTAGACAGCTCCGGAGTAAAGAAGGGGCGGAAAAATAACAGCTTCCTGTCTTAGACTCCACAGTAGGCCCACACCAACATCGCACTGTAATAAAGTGGCATGCCAGGTACCACTCATATGACGGATCGCTGACCGTGTCAGTCTGTATGTTCTGGGACCCGTACTGAACACAACAGCAACCAGCACGAGCTTATGAAAGCAAGAGTGAAGGCATTCTGTCATGGACGATAGAGACAATATGAGTTGAAACGCAGGCAAGCTAGCCTGACTAGCTCTACCGCTGGCTACTCTGCGTTGATTGAGGAGAGGGTGACATTGTGCACAAAGAACATAGACAAATACAACATAATAGGTATGAGAAAGATGCTGGCCTCCTTGTAGGTCTAAGAAAAGAAGCCGTAGTGAAGACAGTCTGCCATAAAGACAACAGACACACAGTCACGAGAGGAAACACAGAATAACTGTCTGGTGGCTACTGTGCGTTAGAAGGGGAAGTGTGGGGGAAAAAGAAAGACCAAGGGTGTGACAAGTACCAGTCTTCAATAACAAGATAGCAAGATAGGTTGTCTGACAAAGATCAGTAGTTCACACAATTCCGATCCTTCCAGAAAACACGTCTGTTCACTTTTTGACAGAAGGATGATGTTTCCCCCTCTCTTCCGAATAGCAGGCCACAAAAAAATAAGAAGCATTGCAGGCACCTTTGCGAAGAATAGGTCACATTGTCCGGCGTGTTGTGGTGTACAGTTCAAACATGTATCCCGCTGAGAAGCGGCAGGACTAGCGGCCAACCGTCCGGGCTCTTTCGGCATGGCGGAAAGCCTGAAACTTGTTTACGCACGTCTCTTGTGTGAAAAGAAAGTGGATGACAACGTTAGTGAACCCGCTGGAAGCCTTTTCCCACCGTTTATGATTGAACGCCCGACAGAAGGAAACTGTGTGGTGCTCTGGCGAGGTACAACGCTGCTTGTGGTAGTGCGGTTCCGAACGGTGAACATGCCGGTGTTGGAGCCACGTGCCATCTCGTAAAACACCGCACTCTTATTCTGACAGAGTAACACGATGTAAAACGAGTTTTTCTAAAAGGATTGATTTCGTCTCAAGTCCTTGTCGAGTACGTACGCCTCCAGCCATACCGACTGCCTATATAACACTCAACGTGGACTGAGAAAGTACAATGTTAGTTGGTTTGCACAAGTTCAGTTTTTAAGGCGGGAGCCTAACATACCTCATTATTCCGGGACCATTGGATTCGCCAGCGCAAACACGAGATCCTGGAGAATCAACGTGTCATTCCGTCTTCCGGTGGTTTCACCATGACGTTACTGGACCACCAAAATTTGTGCAGCCACCATGGCATCACTATATGACATCAAGACCCGCGCCGTCACATTATGACGTAGTCAAATGGCATCGTTGCTTGGTCAGAATTGTACAGATCCAGGAGGGACTGAGAAGCCAACGAGAGGCGCAGAAAGTCGTCTTTGGGAAATGCATGTAAAAGAAAACGCGTCACATTTATTTATTAAAGCGGGAACTTCCACTGCTTCAAGCGTGCAAATTGGTCGGCGTTTCGTGTCGGCATGTTTCGTCCACGGTGTCAATACTAGTGATTAAAAGTGACTTTTTCAGGTGACTTTTTCACATGACGTCCTGACGACGTCGCAGGTTGCCCTGACCCACTGTCTTCAATGCACATGCGCCTTGAATCTTTCACGTCGTGTGCAGCATATGTTTCCGTTAAAGGAAATCACTTGGAATGCAGCGCCCGTCCCGTCATGTCCTTCTGTGTGCCTGTGTTTAAATTGTAGCGCTGTATTCTTTCAAATAGAAAAAGTGGGCACCACCAGCCTGCTCTACAACGTGTTTTGTTAAGCTTCCAAACCCAGGCATTGCAAAAGCATGTTAGTTCACGAAAGCCTTCGAAGGGTGGCGCGGAAGGTTCAGTTTATCGACTTCGAAGAAAAATGAAAGAGCCTTCACCTTCGAATTGGCTCAGGCGGATGCATGAGGTGTTCTGTGGACTTGGTGTTACTGGTATGTTTACAGCATATGCTGGCCCCCTTCTCGCGCCAGCCTCGCCGGAAGATGAAAGGATATACTGCACGGGAAGGGAAGACATTAACAACAATCATGAACAGGTGTTGAACTTGATCTCGCTTAGAGAGTTGTAATACTGCAACAACGAACAGCAGACGTTCTCCGCTCAGCCCGGCGTGCGCTGAAACGAAAAAAAAAACCCTGCGAAATTGGCGACACAAATTTTGGTGCCGTCTTGCCCAGCACTATCGGGTAATTTCGTCGCTTTCGCGTACGCTAGTGCGGCGCCTCTAAACGCTGCTCAATCAACAGCCGCACGCAAGCATGACGTCACGGTTCGCCGCTCTTACGCTGGCCTGAATTTCGCGCGCGCGCTGAGTATATCTTGGCATCCCATTCAAGGTTTCGCTCATTCATACACAAACGCGAGCAACTTGGTGAAATTGCCGTATTCGGGTAAAGCATTCTAATGGCGGCACGTGCAACGTGTGTATGGGTGGTTGAGTGAAGCGGTGCGTATAAACAGAGCTGATGTGGACACGTGAGCCCCGGTGCACTAGGGGTCAGCGAGCTCTTAAGCGAGAATCACAGGTGGAACCACTGGATTGGGACGAACGTTTAGTGAAACGGATTCAGCCGGCTGCAATGACATTCATACGTAATTTTACAAGTTTTTCTTGAAATAAAAAATATGTGAGAACATGTACAATTACTTTTTATACAATTTTTTATACAACCTTTATGTACAATTATTTTTATATGCAGTTACTTTTATAAACATTTATATATGTGTATGAATTATGATTATTGGGGTCAATCCGAGATTAGTGTAAGTATATATAACACGAAAATTACTTATTTCAATTTAGTTATACTCAAGGTTACGAAAAGAAAAAAGCACGTAATTAAATGCCATTATGAGATAATTTCCACAACTCTAAATAATGCTCACGCGATAAAATACTGAGGCTTAGTGATTTCAACATGCATCAGTTGTAAACTACACGTGAACAGCATTAGTGTTGCTGCAGGAAAAAAAAGTAATGGTTCCTTCGCCACAAACTAAAACAGGAACACCATCCGTTAGACTGCTTGCAAATTTGACCTACGTAAGGCCAACGTTAGAATATGCGAATGCTGTATTGGATCCGTTTCAGTCAAGATAATAAATAGAATTGAAAAAAAACGGAGAAAAGCCTCAAGGTTAGCTTTATCGCGATATTTTCGAAATGATTCCGTTTCCGAAATGCTTCAGTTGCTTGAACGGCTTAAGCTGGCTCAACGCCGGATAGTGGGTAGACCTAAATTTCTTTCTTATCACACAGACACCTCAGTATTGGAGCTAAACCTTATCTTGTTCCCAAGACGACCAGCAATGTCAGCCTATGCAACCGATTTACGTTTTTGGTTCCAAAATCCACTCTTTATGTATACGCGTATTTTTTTCGTTCCACGAACGATAAAAGAGTGGAATCAGTTTCAGTATCTGTACTGCATTCGAAGAATAGAGAGACTATTGAAGAGTCTGTTTAACGTTGAGTATCCCCCGCCGCGGTGGTCTAGTGGCGAAGATGCTCGGCTGCTTGCCCGCAGGTCACGGGATTGAATACCGGCTGTGGCGGCTGCATTTTCGATGGAGGCGAAGATGCCGCAGGCCCCTGTGCTCAGATTTGGGTGCTCGTTAAGTAATCCCAGGCGGTCGAAATTTCCGGAGCCCTCAACTACCGTGTTTCGCATAATCATATGGTGGCTTTAGGAGCGTTAAACTCTGCATACCGATCAATCAATTAACGTAGAATATTGCTAGTGTTAGGCACATTGCCACGTTGTTCGAAAATACAACGTGTAGTTACTTCATATTGCATACTATACAACCATCACAATATCTGTATGCACGTTTCTCTACAGCAGTTTTCAAATCTTCTTTCGTTAAATGAAAAAAAAATGTATTCCTCTAGTTTTGTCTTTGTTATATGTCGTGCTTGTTTTTGTTTTATGTTAACATTTACTGTAGCACCCTGCTATGGCCATGACAGCCAACAGTATTTGGATATAAATAAATAAATAAATAAATAAATAAATAAATAATAAATATATAAATAAAATAAAACACCACGAGTAAAAAAAGTGTTTGCATAAAACGGTGAAACTATGATAAACGTTCGGGCGATACGCAACTTCAATTAACACATAAAAATACACAAAAAATTTACTTCTTGTGTTTAGCAACCTGAACGAATCTGTGCAAGCTGTGCTGAGTACACATTTATGTGTTTCGCATTCGTCCGGTGTTGGATGCGCTGCAGAAATATGATTTGTCGTGACGCTCTAAAAAGGACAGTGTGTGACCCAAGGAACCAGTTTCGACTTAATATCCTTTGTCACTCGTGCACATAAGCTTAAGGTGCAGTTCAATGCAGAGACGCTCGGGCTCATTGCACAGGTAGACTAGTTTAACTAGACCCCGCCCTCCAGAGGACAATGTGGATAACTAAAGCTCTGGGAGAACATATCACATAAAAACTTCCTTCTACGAAGCACTTTGTAGTGAGAGCTTATGTGATAACGGAGCTTTAAAAATAAACAACACCAAAGTGTGATGACCGAAAGTTCTTCAAGGTGGCAGGGACTCACACATAGAAAAAAGTATAAGGCCCGCATGCACGAACACAAGAGCAAATACATGAAAAAAAAAACCCAGCATATCTATGGAGTCAATGATGATGAGTGAGGCGAAGAATCAATGAGCCCGTCCGTGCTTCTGTCCGTCCATTCGTTCTTGCTTCTGTCAGTCCGTCCGTGAGTCCGTCCATCTATCCATCCATCCGTCTGTTGTTTGTCTGTTCGTGCGTCCATCCGTCCGTACATCCGCGCGTCAATCCACCCGTTCGTGCGTCTGCTACTCTGTCTGTCCATCCATCCGTCCGTCCGTCCGTCCGTCCGTCAGTGCGTTCATCTAGTGAACACTCCAAGTACCGTCATCTGCCATCTCGCATCCCCTGCGGCACATACCCGCTCTTGAGCGGGTATGTACCACCGGTGGCTACGTACTACTACATACATATAAGAGATGGACAGACGCACGCCTTAAGGAGCTTCACCCCTAAAGAAGCTGCCGCCGGAATCATTTAGCGTGCTCACTATCTGCTGCAGAGCCGGCATTCACGTCTTAATTTATTTTACCATGGGGAGCAAGAACGAGCAGCCTCGCCAATTTAAAGCGGAACTTCATTTTCATACTTCCGTATGCGTCTACGCGAAGCGTGTCTTCAAAACGCTACCTTCAAAGCTATAACATTCAGGTAAATCGCGACTGCACCTGGCTTAATCCCTCGTTGCGCCTCTTTTCCTCCCGAACCCACCCGGCCTAAGATTAAGGGTTCATGGAGGAAGCTGGGTGTTAATCACGTCTCTTCTTCTCTCGTTTTTCTTTTTCATGATGCCAGTGCTATCCGCACAAGACCATCGCAGGCAAGGTGTGGCTGCGAGGCGAGAGCGGAAGCAGCTGCGGTACCTCGTTACGAGAGGGACACACTCAGCTCAACCCGTCCTCGGAAGGATGCGCTCGAGACAGAAATAAGTGCACGCATGCCATGTACCTCTGTGGCAGTGGGTGGCGTATGGCAATTTTACGCGATCTTTGTCCAGCTGTTAAGAAGGTGCGAGTGTTATCAGTGATGAGAGCATGGAGGGACACATCTGTCTCCTTCAAAGACTTCTGGTTATGTCCTTCCGGTCTTTTTAACCTTTACAAGGTTGATAAAAAATAAAACTCCTTCACAGTCGATAGTTTTCGTGCAAGGGAATAGTGCAAAGACGTTTACTTCACGGGAGGGAGGGGCAGCTCTTCACATACCACCGGATAGGTTGACCCACAATAGCGTTCGTTCATCATCGCTACAAGAGTTATCTCGGACGTGCATGATATTGTACGAAAAGTTTACTCAGACTTACAGTCGATTGACGGTAACTAGTTATCAAAATTATTTAATGAGAAAGCTCAATTGAATAAAATTGTCGAAATACTTAGTGCCTCTTGAGAGCAATATTTTCTTTTTAACTGTGCTATGGCTAGCTGTAATGAGGAAGTGCCCACCTCTGGGCGAAGAGAACACGCGCCTGATAGCAAAATAATTTTTAATTCTCTCCTAATCATTAGCCATAGAGACTGCCAAGTTTTTGAAAACACGAATAGCTGTGCTCGAGGCTACCCTCTTCCAAGCAGCGAATATAAGGTCATCGAACGGACTTGGGGAGTTCATTCCGTACGGCAAACTTCACCGCACATACACCCACGTGAAATCTCGTAAGAACGATGCTTAGAGCAGCGTACAGCGTGTATATATACGCTCAACGTGACACTATAAAACTGCCCCCGCTGACAGGGGATATCAATCTACAAGTTCGGCGACAGGCCGCTGCCATACGTGACGCTCCGGACGTGACCAAGAGGTCCCCTCTAGAAGCACTCGAGATGATATCGTCTCACATTGATTCCCCGGTGCTTCTATAATGCGCGCAACGCAAGCGAAGAAGTTACATGGTTGCAACAGCGCCGTGAAACCACGCCCTCTGGTAGCATAGCCCGAATGTGAAAAGCCGAATTAAACCGAATTAAGCGGGGATACGTTGCCGCGGAGGGTATTTACACGTCCACTGTTTATTGTTCACTGTCAGCCTAAAACGGTGGCAGGAATGAACGAATAGCTCCGCGGGAGTTCCTGTATATTTCGTTGGTGGTTTCAAGTCGCCATTTACGATGTGAATGCCATTGAGAAGTTTGGAACCGGAAAAACAGCCACAAAAAGAACGCCGGAGAACTGGTCTGATTTAGAAGACCAGGCATAGAGTCGATGGCCATCTAAAAGGTTTCAACAAGATGGAAGTGTTTTTTTTCTGCAATTCTTTTTTCTTCTTTACGCAACGACGAGTTTTTATGTGCACGCTACGGCATCAAATATCGCGAACGCGATCTTTACGTGCCTCTCGTTAACGGCCTCAAAGCCTGCAATGCGTTTTCGCGACGCACAAGGGCAACGCCACTGGACAGTTAAGAATTCGCACACGAATGTTTCCTATCTCAGACCTTGTAGGCTGCAGCACCATAAAATGGCGGTGGGTGGCGTACTCGAGATCATTATTTATCTAAGCCTAACGGTGAAGCTGTTAGGCATAGACAACCACTGCTTATCCGGTGGTGTGTTCGGAGAAGACCGGAAGGAAGCTTCTGCTGTTGTCTTGTGAAGCTCTTTCATACCTGCATGAGAAACCCATCTTTAGTAGACAAAAAAAAATAGAAAACGAATTTAGAGACCCATTCAACGTACGGTGCACATCAGACGTCGAATATGATCCAGTGTTCCGAATTGTGGCAGGGCTCGAATTCGGGTTGTTCAGTTGTCGCGCACGTCTTTAACACGTAAGTTCCTAATAACAGAAACCTGAACTGGCTGGTAACTATTGTTGGTTCTAAGCTGATAAGTAATGACGCGATAACAGGGCTAAGCAATGATATTTTGAAATTGAATAGCGACACGATAGAAACTACTCAGATCACAAGTTTCGGAAATACAAGATAGTGCCACATGTATCCGATACGATACCTGTGAATTGCACCGTAACGTATACCTCGATACATTCACAAATTCGTTGTAATTGACCCCCATAGTCTAGCAGCAATGGCGTACTCTAAAAAAAGACTGTCTTAATCTTTTTGAAATGTACCTAATCTTATTTTAATGAAATGTATGCTGATATCTCAAACGCTTCGTATCAAAGTAAATTAATGTAATCCAGAAAATATTATTATAGATTGTTTTAGCTGCTTAACAGGACAGCTCTGTAGACACTTCACTAACAGCAGTTCATGCTTGCCGTTCCGTAACTAATGGGAGTCGCTGGAGAGCTTGTAGACGAGCTAATAGATTGTCATTTAATCACTACAGCTTCAAAAAGAAATGTTCACACGATAGCGCCAATTGAGCTTGTCCATAAAAGACTGTTTCATAATACAAACCCACCGTTGTATGTCCGTACCAACGTTGGCCGCGACCTTTTTGGGGAAAACTTTGTATAGACCTACGTAGAGCAAACAAAGCTGCTATTACTTTTCTTATTGTTCTTATCTGCTGGCTTAAATCATTTGTTATCTACGTACTCACTAACGAACGATTTGTGTTGAGTGAGGGATTAGGTTCGCCGTCCGTCTTGGTTAAACATTGGTTACTGTGCTCAGCTGCTGACACAAAGTTTGGGATTCGATCCCGGTCATGGCGGTCGCATTTCAATGGAGGCGAAATAGTGAAAGCCCGTGTACTGTGTGGTGTCAGTGCACCTTAAAGGTCATCAGCTGGGCCAAATTTACAGAGCCCTCAACTACGGCGTCTCTCATAACCATATCGTGGTTTGTATATGACAATATATATGGTTATTAGAGCAAGTGAGCCTCATAGACGCTTCAGACCTATTATATTGTCCCCTGGAAGTGACACCCATGGAAAGTGGCAATCACTCTGGTAGAAATGAAACTCGCTGATAAGCAACTTGTGCCCACAAAACTGAGTAACTGAAAGTACCAGCAAAGCTAGCTGTATACACTGAGAGCGGCAATGACTGTCGTCGACGTTTTGTAATCTGATCATCGGCAGAACGCGTCTTGTGTTGACACAGCGGTAACTGCACCTTCGAGCGTTATCGCTAGAGCGTTCGTAAGCTCTCGAATTAATTGGAAAACGTGTACTATGCGTAATTCGAATAAAAATTGTTTTGTGTTTCTGCGTCCTAAAGCTGTGGTATGATTTCAAGGAACGCAGAAGCGGAGTGCTTCTGAAATTTCGACCTTGTGGTGTCCTTTGAATTGCAATATAATCCGAGTATATGTGCCTCTAGCATTCAACCTCTACCCACATGCGGCCGCCGTAGCAGGATTTGCACGTACTTTTGGCAGCACTATCTCAGACAATCTCGAAGTTTACGAACCATTGCGAGAGACTCGCACCTAGTCGTCATAATTTTTTTTGTGACTTAGACCCGATAACACCCAAATAAAGTAAATAAAAAGATGCGTTGCAGCAAAGTTGTACAAATATAGTCACGGGAAAGCGCCGCTGTTTATGCTATAGTCGCCTATACCTACAGTTACCTCCCGATAAGTAATAGTAAAAAATAGAGACGCAAAAGAAGGCAAACAATAATACCTAAAAAGAAAATCCTTTTTTTTCACGCATTCTTGGTGAATAAGTGGAGATTCACCATACAGACACCACTCCTAGTAGCTAGGACAATTAAGCATGAAGTATCGTAAATTTTCTGTTAAGGTAAGACTATAAAAATTCGATGGCTACGGGAAATTGTCTAAAATTGCTCATTGGGACGTACATAAAAAAGCAAACCGTTTGACGTAACAATGTTTTTCACATTCCTTTAAAATTTTTTTTAAATGGCTCCTAAGTATTCTCAATATTATATTGCAACTTGAATTTGGTCAGTTTATCAAGCAGTAAGAATATTTGGTGCAGTATACTCAGCGGAAACCCAGGTGCTGACATATTTGCTTCCCAAATCACTTATAAAGAACAGTAAACTCAAGTGAGTATAAATGTGTGAATGGCAAAAATAAAGCACAAAGGTTAACGTTTTAGAGCACTAGGTGATGAATGAAATGCAAGGGGAAGACAAGTGAGAAAACACTTGTGTAACAATCAAACTATATTATAAAAACTCTTTGCATAGAAACAGCTGGAAAAAAGTGGGATGTTAGGCCAAGGTATCATTGGATAGGCAAACGCTTGTTCTATTAAATACAGCATCAGTACCGGCGATGCTATAGATCTGTGCTAGAGAGTCGAATGTGAATTTGGGTGGTTATTGGTTATCGTCGCACCCGATGAGAAACAAGGCGCTTGTAAGTGGCTAAGGGTAAACGTCAGGGCTCTGACACAACTGAAGAGAAAGGGCAGTGGCATACCAAATATTTCGCGAGCGGGGGGGGGGGGAGGCGGCAAACCTACCTCACTCGTCAGCAGGGATATATATATATATATATATATAAACTTACGATAAACATTATCACAACACCAATGTTGGCAAATTTCACTATGTCGTCACATAGCTTCGTAACAACTTCATTCTTCCGTAAGAGCATAATTGAGTGATTACTGTTAACTACGCCTTGTTGGTATCCTCCGCATGCAGCCAAGTATGACTACTGTCGAAAAGAGAGTGCGGGCTGAGCAGCCCCCCCCCCCCAACTTTTCTCAGTGTGGGAGGGAGGGCTTGTGCCCCCCTTGCGCCCCCCCGGCTGATACATATATGAGAAAAGAAATCTCGAAAACAACAGGCACGTGGACAAGGTAGGGAACGTAGTTTCTGTCGAGTTTGTGCGAGCTTTGTCGTGTTGCTTTGCTTTACAGAAAGGCACACACACGTGCCTCGTCACGTGCCCGGACTGGCGGAGTCGGGGAAAGAGATGAAATTATGTAACTGTTACTGAGCTTTATCCAGGTGGCTCAGTGGTAGTAGTAGCCGCCTGATCAATGGAATTAATCAGCGATTAATGCTTCGCACGATATAGCACTGAGATCGCAATATCTTGTATCTTAAAATAAACGATACATTATCGAATAGAACATGAAAACACACAGATTCTCGTCTTTCGAGACGTGTCACGATGCAATTACAAGATACCCCAAAAGTATCTAAGATAGAATCTCAGACACAAGCGATACAGTCTAGCCTTCCACGATCACGTTAAAAAGCTCCTTTCGCTGAAATTTCGGCGTCTGCATGGGGGTTGTTGGTTGCGAGCATAAAATCACCTACTTTTACCGTAAGATCGAGAAGGATGCAAATGTAAGAAATAATAACCTTCGGGTTCGAGTGAGGATTGAATCGAAGCTGCTTTGGAAAGAAACGCTATATGAATGTCATGTAGTGCAAGTAGTCTCCTTAACGAATATATCGCGCGGCAGAAGCACATAATCATGCCAAGCGTCAATAGATGCGAATTGAACAAAGAGTGAGTATTTTAAAGCCCCCTCATTGCCTAGTCGCATTCACAATTATTTATTCATCATCAGCAGCAGAAGGAGTAAATAACAGCGTGGATTCCCGTGTTGCCCTGTGAACACTTAATGGGCTCTTCAGTGACTCGCAAAAAGAATAATTATAGTGTAGTGGACACACCACAACAGTACTCGCAATAGGCGTTCATGATAGCTTGAAATCGTCAGAGATTCGCCGCAAGGGCGAAGCAATGAATGCGATAGCAAGCAGTTGGGGTGCAACGCTGAGAACGGTGGCAGATCGAAACGTGCACCTGTGATTACGTTTTGTGCGTCGTTTTTGTTTAAACAGTGCATTAAGTGTCGAGTTGTAAACGTTGTTAGTAAGCTCTCGTCCTGCGTTTGTTATCATGCGTCATTTGTGCGTGAGCAGAGCGTTGCCCGTTTCGATCTATATACTACCCGTTCTTAGCGCTCCATTTCAAGTTATTGCTATCACATTCATTGCTTCAACTTTTGCGGCGAAACTGTTACCTTTTTTTCTTTCTTGTGTTTTCTTATATATAGATACATATTTATATACGCGTAGATGATGGCAGCGTTGGCAACGGTAAAAATCAATCGATGCTGTCTATACAACTTCTATCGCAATAAAAGGGACTCACTTGGTGAATTGCGTGCTCATCGGTTTTGTCGTCCGTGATCTTCTCAGCGGCAGCGTAGCGCTCACCGACTACTGCTAAGCCATCGGACTTCATGTAACATGTCCCCTTCTCCCTTTTCTTTTTAATCCCTCCTTATCCTATTCCCTTGTGAGCTACCGCTAGGGTGTCGCACATTCCTGCAGACAGTTGCGGGCATCACATTCCTCTTTTTTTAGCTCTGAAGAATCACCCTTTTCCTTCTCACTTAAAATGGCGAATGCTACGCGCACAGTCTTTCTTTTCCATCCGGCACGATTGAGGCATGCACCGATAACCGAAGCAGGATAGCAGTTCAGAAAGCGGGCGATGTGCACGAGGCCCAATTACGCTATCGCAATCTACTCTTGAAGGCGAAGCTCAAGCATCCTTCAGTTTTGCTAGTACGCCAAGGGAATCAAATGTCTTGACATTTATTTATCACCCAGGCTCCAACACATGTCCGTTTTATAGGTCCAAATTTTCAGAGTCATGCGCAGAAACGTTTTTGTGGCTTTTTTCTTTGCCGCCGTTGTGCAATTTTGGTGTTGTTAGTCAGCGCTTGTGGTGTCTTCACCGTTTTTGTGTGTCCGTATTTACACGCTTTGTCTTTTAGAATATAAGCTTCTTTTTTTTCCCTATTAGAATGCAGGAGAGTTCGTGAGAACTGCAGCACGTTATTGTTTCTTGTTTTAACTTTTAAAATAGTTCGTTGCTGGGTTGGTTGGTGTCAGTAAACTGCAGAGCGCAAGTTGAGTGCGGTACATACAAGAACACACGTGGAACAGCAGTAGAGCGTCTGTACTGCGTGTTTTTTTATGTTCCTTAGTAATTGATGCTCCGACGGTAACCGACGTACAAGCGGGACCCAACTAGTCCAATTACCTGATTTCCACCGCGTAATTCTAGCTTGCCTGTTTTTCATTTGCTGGCGTAATTACTTCGTACAGGTGGCGCATTAAATAAACCAGATTCCCAGACCTCCACGAGTCATGATGACGAATCGCTCCAAGCTTCTGGCTATAACAGAGCGAGTCCCCTCCGTACCTAATTTACATGACTCGGAATTTCCCCCGAGTTTCACACGTTGTCTAGACATGCGTGAGGCGGCTGCCGCTACGCGCCCTCATACATTGCAATGCTTCGAGACATGCACGCGCGGAACGGCGCTGATCCAGCACGAATAACTGCAGGGCCCTCACAGTGGTGCTTCGGGCAACACTTTTCAAGAGGTGGTGAGACCCCCCTCATTGTACAGAGAGAGCGGGATTCACTCTTTCATTATCTACTGCTACACGACACATGCCTCAAACCACTGTATGTACACAGATCCTGTATGAAGGGGTCGACGCGTGCCCAGGGCGGTTCTATAAACGAAGCCGGTGGCCTGTTATTTGCGTGTGAATCAAGCGGGGTCGGCCTGGTATTCAAGGAGGTATAAACATTAGCAACGCCAACGAGGATTGCCCGGTAGAACAAGAAGCTCAGAAGATTGCACTGTCAGACGACAGGATTGGCGGACCTGTGTTCTTCTGCTCGCCGCTGCTACGTGAATAAAGTGAAGAGATGATGGCTGAATGATGAAGTCTAAGTAGGTCCAGTGAACAACGCCAGGCAGCCTACGACACTGGCAAGTGAATGGCAATTTCTGATTTGAGTTTAAATAAAAAGAGACATTAAGCCCCACAAAATTACCATGGTCAAAGTTTGATGGATTATCGCCATTAAGGGTAACATCAACTTCAACGCCACATCACGACTGTTCATCGTGAAGTTGAGTACATCGGCAGAAAGTTCTACAGATGACCAACACAAAATCCGAGTACATTCTCACCTTCATATTCTTGTGAAATACTAACAACAACAATTTTTCATAATTGGCTTACTCACGAAAAAAACACAATATGAAACGAAAAAATGCGGGTAATGTTTTTTCATACACAGTAAGATAGCCACCAATGAGGACGTAATGACAAATTTCACAAGAGGGATTGTGTGGCATCTAACGTTCTCGCAAATGCACTTTTCTTCAGATGTGACAAAGTGATTAAAAGCTACGCCATGGAAACCAATGTTCATGTCACATTGCTGCAGCACGTGCTGGTTAGACTGCTATAGCTGACATTTAGGGCGATTGGAAGATATCACTATGTTTGACCTCTGCAGTCTTTCCCGTGTTGAAAGTATTGTTCCGATCCTTGACGCCTTGTGAAGAAACGAAGATGGGAGGGCAAAAAGGCTGCCGTTATCACATTCCATGCGACATGCCTCGATTGCGCAAGACGGCCTGGAGGAACCAGAGGGATTGGCAGGGCCGTCGTTGTATCTGCAACAAGCTTTTCTAGAAAGTTCACATCAGGGCAAACCTGCCGTGTGTGGCGATAAAATGATGTTGCCTTGGAATACAGTGCAGGCACGTTAAGTAATTGCGGCGCACATTTAAGCCTTGTGCCCAGTAGTAAATAGCGTATCTTGGTGCCTAAGAAAGAGCAGGCAAAATCATGTGCGGGACACTGATCATCGTGTAATAACCGAAGCAAGAGTCGCAAGGTGAGCAGACAGCAGCTAAATAGTCCCATACCCAGCAAAAGTACCTGAAATAGTCCCATAACCAGCAAAAGCCATATGCTACGAGATAAACTCTCTTCAGTCTTCAAATACAGCGTCGTGTATCGGCGAATGCTGTCACTTTTGCGGTACCACTACCTGGTAGTGGAAAGCCTTCAATTCGTTCGAGGCCTTCCACTATCAGGTAGTGGACTATTGTCAAATAGCAAGCGCACAAATGGTCTGAGACTGGATACAAAAAATGTAGGGGTAGAAGGACAACCCTGGCGAACACCGAGGCTAGTAGAAAATGAAACACTCTCAAAAGCATCAAGACACAATGAACTTTGTTGTGTATATTTCTGTATGCAATTCTGAGTAGCTTAATGACCTTTATGAAGACGCCATACGCTGCCATTGCGCTAAGTATGAATATCGAGTGCTTTTTCTTAATGCAGTGAAAATAAGAGACAACGTTCTGATCCCGCCAACATGTACGCAGTTATATCACGCGGAACAAAGGAGAGGCTATGAATTTCCCTTCCAGGAATAGAACATGCCTAATGACGTCCTATTACAAAAGGCATCAGTCTTCTCAAACTTCGAGTGATAACTACTGCGAACGTACTGTCATCAACGTTGAGGAGCGTAATTGGTCTCGATATCTCTGGATAAACCAACAATGGGTCATGTTTTGTGTTAATACAATCTGAACATCGCCAAAGCCATTGGAAAAACTCAAGTCTTCGAGGCATTGGAAAGTAGTAGAGGTGAAAAGGGCACCAATCTCATCGCAAAAGGTCAATAGATTGGCGGCGTATCTTAGTGCTTTGCTGGCAAACGTCGTCGAAAGATCTTCTGTCGTGAGAGAGAGAGTAAAATGCTTATTTCGCGTTCTGCACGAGGAAATTGGCGAGTAGAGAGAGAATACAGCGTCTATTAAGATTTCTTGCGTGAGTAGATCGGTGTGGGGGATCCTTAGTTCAGGATTCCGTTGGCATGGACCGCTGTCCTCGTACGTTTCAGGAGGGCCTCTTGGGTCAATGAGCAAGGCGATTTGGGCTTGTTGGTATGGTAGCATTATAATATATGGTAGCGCAGACAAAAGACACGGACAAGAGAAGGCATGTTGCCTTGAATGCGTCTTCTCTTGTTCTTGTCCTTTGCCTGCGCTACCATATATTATCAGGCCTCTTGGGTCTTCGGATCCGAGCTGAACAGAGCTGCGTCCCACCCTTCTATGTTGTGTTGTGTCCTCGGTTGCAAAAGGAGATTGTGTGGACACTCCCATAGCATGTGGTACAGGGTGGCTGCTTTATTGCCGCAGAATCTGCACTGTGGCGTGGGTGTGTCGGGATCTATCTTTCACAGTATGTACAGATTCGGGTGGGACAGCGCCTATATGTGACGCCAAGCTGCCTGGGATTCCTTAGTGAGGTTTCGCCCTGGGGGTGGAAGTTTCTGTCGTTAGAGTCTTTGGTGTTGCAGAATTTCTGTACACGTGAGAAGCGCGTTCATACGCAAAGCTGAGGGTGGATGCGTTGTGTCGGGGTCAGAAGTGCAGAAAAGTAATTCTCTGACCGAGGCATGTGTGAGCTCTATGCGTCTAACTGTACGATGGCTGGGCATCCATATAAGCAGTTTCCAGTCTCTCTGTGACTATGGGACCGATAGTAGTATAAGGATTCGGTGCGCAATGGGGTTACGCCCCGCCGCGGTGCTCTAGTGGCTAAGATATTCGGCTGCTGACCCGCAGGTCGCGGGATCGAATCCCGGCTGCGGCGGCTGCATTTCCGATGAAAGCGGAAATGTAGTAAGCCCGTGTGCTCAGATTTGGGTGCGCGTTAAAGAACCCCAGGTGGTCGAAATTTCCGGAGCCCTCCACTGCGGCGTCTCTCATAATCATATGTTGTTTTTGGGACGTTAAACCCCACAAATCAATCAATCGCAATCGTATCAGTGAGGGCTTTATAGAAATTTCAGCAAGCTGCTTGTGAATCTCTGAGAATGAAGGTGCACTTGGAGTTTCGTAGGGCGGGGGCAATACCTGCTTCTTCTTTGCTGGTTGTGTCGGTGGCCTGTGCTGATGCACAGTCCAGCCGATTTGCTTTTATTGATGAATGACGGTTGTCGTGTATTTATCATTGACTGGTGCAGCTGCATAGACAAAGAAGGCGTCCTCAGTGTCTGATTGCTTGTCGTGAGCTTTGGCGCGTGCGCGATGGAGGCGCTGCGTCGTGAGATATGGATGCCCTCTAAGAGTAATTTGAAGAAACGAAGTTTTTCTACAAGGCTAAGTCACTGGTTGGTGGCAGCACGATGCGTTTTGGTAAAGCGTAAGAACCCCGTTTTTATTTGGTTCATGGCGCGGCATTGTCAGTGCCATGTAATAAGCGCTGTGGTCTTTATGATTAAGTATTTATGTATTTCAGAAATAAAGTAATGGACTACCTAATCACTCCATATTGATGTTGCGCCATATTATGCCTCATATTTGTTTTTTGATTGAGAATGTCAGCACGTATGAACGTAAAAACCAGATCACGATGGCTGGTCGCTTAGGAAGGGGCTAAACGTTCACCATTCTACTGAACTGGCTGACAGCAGCAGAAGGACATTATGTGAATTGACAGACAGATTGAAAAAGAAAGAATATCGTCTTTTTCGGGAAGACAGTGCCTCTTTCACCTCATCCGTCAATGGATCTGCGGAAAGTTGTGTAGCAATCTCTGACGAGACCTGAGACGACCCACTAAAACATTGCAACTTTCTTGCCAGTACCATGATACGTTGACATTGTCGTACGAGCCATGTTTTCAAAGCGGCCTTTGAAAACTGACCGATAACGTCCATGTGGTAATGGAGGAAAGGGCTGTGGCTGCCGGAGTTCCCAGGGGAGTCAACTGTTTGAGAAGCGAGCTGCTCGCCAAGTGCAGAACCTCAGGGTGAGCACGTCCATTACGTCTGCAGCGCCACGCAGCCGCCATCAACGACACCGCCGCAATGAGCAGGTCAGGCAATCACGTGACTATTGTTGCCATGCACGCATCAATGAAGTTAGTCGATGGACCCAAAGAGCAATGAGCAGTTTTGTAGCGGTATCCGCTAGTCGGTTCGACATATGACGCGTAAAACCACGCCCTTCTACCGAGCAGTGTAGGTGCACCCCTGTTCATTGAGCGCGTCTTACGACTCGGAACCAGATCCATACAGGGAGGCGTAACACTCTACATAAACTGGAGCGCGAACACGTCTGGCAGGACGCGGATGTCAATAGACCCATTCCATGTTTGAAAACACAGGTAAGCCGACGTCGACATTATGGTTAAAATTATAGCGACGTCCGCACGTAACTTCCGCCATAAGCGCTGAGGGCTGCGATGTGCGCCAGCAAACAAAGCTAAGTTGTGACTTGTGAGACGCGACTCACTCATATCCAACCGTCGCTCGTCGGCCCACCATTTTTTTTCCCTCGTTACTTGACTGAGAACACCACATGCACCATTGAAAACCCAACAGAAACTGCGGTAGGCAGAGCGTCTTTTGCCTACCAAGACAGCGCCACCGCATTTTCGTGACGTAAGTCCGGTGGAATTTGTCTATACGTCGAGGTATCATTTCATGAAGGTAAGTTTAACGTGCACATCAACAAACAAAAACTATGAAACATCCCCCGCCTGCAATGGAGATAAAAGGCAGGGGCAAATGAATATTTCTTCAAATACCCCTTTGTTGCTGACGGTTGGGATCAGGGTCTCGCCTGTACATCTGATAAGCGTTATTTGGTCAAGCTCAATATGATGGTTTACTGATTATCTTATCCAAGCTCACTCTCTCGCTTTATTCCAAGACATCTGAACTGTGGGCATATGCCTCGAAAGGAGTTGATGAAATGGTCGCTCGCTACTAAAACCTAAAGAAGAGTGTTATGTATACGGGCAGTGCCGCTAGATAAAACATAAACTTCTTTTTTATCCAGCGGTCGTGGCAGGGCCGGGTTTCCTTTCCAAAGGTAGAGGTATGCGCGACTGCGACTAGAAATGGTCGCGCGACCATTTGTGACTAGCTACGAAAAAGCGACTCAAATCGACCGGCGTTCACACGTGCGTGCGCCCAGACGTCCTGTCGGCTTGCATCACCAGCGCCCCCTAAAATAAGTCTTCGTCCTCTTTCCGCACATGCCATTGGTTTACAAGTTAACGACTGCAGTCGCGTGACTGAGAATTTGAGCAGCGAATGGCTGAGCCCAGGCAGTCACTTGGCGAAGAATGCTTCTGTTGGCGACCAATCGCTTAGCGACTAACATGACAGGTGTGAACGAGCCTTGAAGGGCGATTCGCCCTGAAGTGTAAATTTAATTTTGGTGTTGAAATAACGCTCGAGTCTATAACGAACACGTAAGTGTGAGAATTTTTCGAAATGATGCCGCAATAGTGGAATTATGGCGGCGGTCTTCCTTTTGTCCACATTATCGATATGTGAGACTTTATAACGGGGCGTGTTAGCCATGTGCAGCCATGACTGTGAGTATGGAGCTCTTGCAGCACTCTCGGTGGCGTTATGGAATCATTTATAGTCGTTTACCCGTTCATATTGCAGCGCTAGCGAACTCCCTGCTAGACCATGGCTTTGGCAGTTTCCTCGCGAACGCTTCCAAGTGATTCTCTGCAGTTGCTCTTTCACGCAGTTGTGCGTGAACCGCGCTCCCAGTCGCTGCAGGCGCCCCACGAGTCCATCTCGCCAAAATACATTTTCCTGTTTACTCCAGATATGCAACAACGACAAGAGCTTGAAAGAAATGTAACAGGCGCCGGCCGCTCGTCCTCCTGGGTTTCTTCAGTACATTAACATGCGGTGGCCGCCGCCGATAACGATGTTGTACATACGATGAACGTGAACACAGATTGCATTTAGGGCCAAACATTTTTGCTTCATGTTTACATTCAAGGTAATTGATAAAACTTTTTACACTTCCAGAGGTTACAGGAAAACTGATAACACCCGCTGTAAAGATGTTGACGCGACTTGGTCTTTTCGGTAGTTTGGTCCGTAATCTGTCGAAAACGCTTGACAGCTGATTAGCGGCCGAGTCGAAGTCCTCGCTTGAGAAATTGTCGTCCTCGTCTAAGACTTGGTTTTTCCATTAGCACAGGAGTACTAATCTTGTATTACCTGAATTCTATTATCGGAATGGCGCGACGTGTCGTCGGCGCTATTATGTACGGATCGACTCAGCTGATGTGATGCCGGAAGCCCACCTCTTTATATTATGGCGCATGTTGTGCTTTAAATTAGGTGCGCATACCTAATTAGGCTGCTTTCATTGTTCGTTACAGCTAGCTTCACACAAATTTTGTTCGTGTACTTTGAAGGTCTTATAGGGGGAGAGGTGAGTAGTATGCGAACATAAAATCAATACTAACATTTAGGGAACTATGAATGCTTGTAAAATTATTTAAACAAAACGCACTAATGTGAATATATAGACAAGTTTTATTAACTAAGAATAAATCAAAACAAAATATTGTAAGTAGCCTGAACATTTACATCCCCGTCTCAAGAGAGTAGCCAAGTCACGAAAATAATTAGTGAATTCATTAAAATGTGTCAAAGAAATTATTATGGGTACATACAATCCGAGTCACAGGTACCGGAAACAGTCGGACACCAAAGTGAAGGTTTAGTTTGTCAAGAAATTTGTCATTGTTACTCATGCAGAATATATTTTGCTAGTTGTTGGAACATCCCCATCCGAAGAGAGTAGCCAAGTCAACAAAAGAATTTAACTGAAAGAGATTGATTTAAATTACACATCGTTTAAACTCTCACTAATAAGACGAACCCAACCAGACATCCATATCAGGCATGGGAGAGTTGGGCAGACACCTAGTAGCCGACTCCTTCGCGTGAAGTCAATTGCCACAGTGCAAGAATTTTCGATGTTTTGAGCTATCATTTATTTTTGTCGCACGATCAGGCCCTCGAGTACCGGTATATGCATACGTTAGCAAAACCACGATGAAAAATCCCAAATTTGCGTGGCTAGATAGGTAAACAGGCTTGGTATAAATGCCTTTGATAGCTTGAAGAAGCAGAAAGAAACAAAAACACGCGAACAAAAAGTGCGCAAACACAAACGCTGTCTTTACGTCCCACCATCTAGCCCATCAGTAGATATTAGGTACGCGCCTATGGTTCCAAAATCCTTCGCGTCTAGAAAAATTGTTTGTCCTTCCATTGAAATTCTGACTGTTAAAGTACGTAAACCCTAACGTTGCGCGTGACTATGCCAATAACAACAATAAGAGCACTTAAATGTAACATCATTGACTATATTCTATATACCTGCTAATTTACAAAAGCTTTCATTGGTACGCTTACTGACACCCACGTCGGAAACGCCTAAATGTTTTTTTAACTATGAGCTTAGTAGCACCCGAGAGTATTATGTCAACGTAGCTATGATAGGGCTTGCAGGAAACCTCACGCATATTGCCGGTGTACAACATGCGACATATGCAGACGACACCATGGTATGGACAACTACAGGCAGCCTAGCGAAAGAACAAGATAGGTTACAATGGGCAGCTAGCACCATAGAAGAGTACACAAGGATGCGGGGCCTCCAATTCTAAGCCGAAATGTCGGAACTCATTCGCTTTACGAACAGAAGAGTATATGGAAGACGGACCCGAGCTGAAAGTCAGGCTTGAAAAAAAATATCATTCGTGAGGAAGATATTGTAAGAATATTAGGTATGTGGCTGCAAGCTAATCAGAGAAGTGTGCACACACTAAATCAAATCGAAACTTCGGCGCAGCAGATTTCACGCACGATATATATATATATATATATATATATATATATATATATATATTGAATACCTCGAAGGAACCAGCTGGGGTATTACATGAGAGATGGGTATTAATTACAGAATAAAAAAAGTGATTCGAGGGCAATATTGAATTGATGCGAGTCGGAGTGGTGCACGGTAGTTGTAGGCAGACGATTTCAGTCCCGTGCGGTTGTTACAAAAAAGGAGCGAAGATGTGCGGTGCTTTGGGCTGGTGGAGGATACACTGCGCTTGAATGGTTCGTGCGGCTTGATGAGCGATGGACTGGCAGGATGGCTGGAACTTCAATGGAGGCATGATAAAATTTGTGAAAAAGGCATAGTCGAGATATGTGACGTCGTAATTCTAGATTAGAAAGGTGAACACGAGTTTTAAGTTTGGAAACACTGGAATGGTAGGTATATTCAGAGTAGATAAAACGCGCAGCATGGTTTTGAATTGATTCGAGAATGTTGGATAAGTGAGATTGGTGAGGATCCCAGACAGAACATGCATACTCTAATTTTGGACGAACAAGTGTGACATACGATATCAGTTTAACTGATGGGGGCGCAAGTCTTAAGTGTCTACGTAGAAAACCCAGAGTGCGATTCGCGGAGTTGGCTATGTTAGTCACGTGGGCTGACCTGGAAATATGACTTTCACACATAACACACCACCGTAAAGGCATGAGAGCAATACACCTTCAGACTGGTCAAAAGCCTCTTCATAAGTTGTGTTACATACTCGCTTCCGTATCACATTATGAACAGCGAAGAGAAAGAGAAGTCAAACAAAATAATAAAAATGGCTTACAAGACAGCCCAAAGACTGCCGCGGACTACTTTTAACGACAAGGTACTGGCGCTTGGTCTCCATAACAAAATTGAAGAATTTACCGAGGCCCTGCTAGGAGCGCCAGAAAATCGCCTTCTCCACGCCCAAACTTGCAAAGCAGTCTTTATAAAACTAGGGCGCGATACATTGATACAAAAACACCAAGAAACTAAAAAGGTAGCAAGCGAACTTAGTTAACGGTACACCGTAATGCCAAAATCCAGCAACATGAATCCTGCTCTGCATGCTGGAAGAAGAAAGGCAAGAGCTGAATATATTGATAAAACTACAAAGTATATGAACAGGGACAGCTTCAGTGACACCATCCCTTATCAAAGCGATGCAAAGAGAGCTGTGTGGGTAGTCACATACCGTAGAGGAAAAATTACAGCCTGCTTTTCAAGACATCGGGCCTCGAAAACAGAAGCAGAAGAGGTTGCCATAGCACTCGCAATAAAACAGGAATGGATGTGAAACGCTTCAGTAACATTCATTGCAGATTCACAAAAAGCTTGCCGAATTTGTCTGAAGGGCTAAATTGTCTGAAGGGCTCCGGATGTTGGTTGGGACAAGATGGGACCCCACAGTAAAATATGTACATACTGTGAATTGAGCACCGGGGCACGAGGGCGTGACGGGGAACCTGCATGCGAACGAAGCGGCTCGAGGCTTCACAAATCACCGAGCCACTCTAGACTCTGGAATAGAGGACGAAAACACAAACGCTGACTTTACGTCCCACCAACTAGCCCGTCAGTGGACATTAAGAACGTGCCTATAGTTCGCCGAAAAATCCTTCGTGTCTAGAAAAGTGTGTGCTTATACAAAGGACCCTACACCCCTGAACCTTTGTTCGCAATGATCTTTAAGTACCACAGGGAAAATAGACAGCCCTATCCACGTCCACATAGGAAGTTCGGCGCAGCGGAGGTGACAGCGCTAAGATTACAAACAAACACTTACATAAATGTGCACACTCTCCCCCTGATGTACCCTACGGCGTACAGAGACATGTGCCCGTGGTGTGAAGCCACCCCAATGCTCTTTCACAACACGTGGCAGTGTGGAGAGCACGATGGAGACCACGACATCAATGGCACAAGGGACCAATGGGAGGCATTGCTGTCTAGCCCAGCCCTGGTGGATTAGCTGCGACTGATCCACAGAGCTCAATAGGCTCGTGCCATAGGCTCGTGCCAGTGGGGTTCTAGATTAGGGGCACCAACCTGCCGGACAGGCTACGCTTTTCACCCTTTATATTTTCTGCAGGGCACTGGAGTTCTAGCCTGTCTTGTTTACGCGTATAATAAAGTTTTGTACTACTACTACTGTCGTGGCAGCCACTTGCAGTTAGTGAGATAACTACAGATGCCAGCTGAGGGAAATGCGTCTCTGAATAACGTTTGAGTAGCGGGATGTCTATGCCATCCCGGCAGAAGTGTTTCAATGGTCTAGAATGTGTTGAAAGTATCAACAAGTGCCTGAGAGTTAGATTAAAATTACTCTCCTTGGTTCGCGAGACATAGACCCTATATTAATGTTTAAAATATGCAAAAAAACATTGAAAGACATTTTGTAAACTCCAATGTTTATGAGATCATCATTTGCTCAGATGCTCCACTGTAAAATAACATCCGGGTCATTTTTAAAGCTTGGACTGTGACAAGAATCAAGTGAGTGTTAAAGCGAAGCTGCTTTATCCCTAAGCACAATCGTGCGCCATCCACTTAAATCACAGTCTAGTCCCGAATGCGATTGCAGGGAGACCAGCCTCCGCCCACCCACCTGCGACCATTCATCCACTCAACTACGACGCCCGACGTCACGGTTCGGCGCGCTTGCTTGGGCAGTAATCAAGGCCCACGTACTGGCTTCGTCGCTTCCAAGCCAACTCATTCACGTCAACATTTTTTGCGGGAGCCACTACTGTTTACAACTACGATAGTGAAAAGAAACGAAACTATATACTACTCACCATGCCGCAAAAGGAAAAAAAAAACAAATGTTACGTGCAGCGCAGCGTTAGCAATCAACCATCCGCGACTGCGAGAAGGTGCGACCCGGTCAGCGCCGCTGGTGCGTGCACCCTCAGGAAGTAGCAGCCGCAGGAAGCAAGCCTCACTTAGCGGCTGCCGGGGTTCAAAGGTCACCACGCGAAAGTCAGTCACTGGAACGTTTTCTCGCGTACAGGTGCACCGACTCCTTTTTCGTGATGCACGCGTACGTGCACTCGTACATGCACGCGTACATTAGGCTGTTTTGTATGTTAAACTTGCTTTGTTAGTTCCCGCTCTCTGGTGGCCTGCGGCTGCCGGGTGGTGCTTCAATTTGTATATGGCACCAGAGGGATGATCGCCGGAAAAAATGTAGAACTCTGGTCGCAGAATGGTTGAACTTAAAACGAATATGAATAAATTTGATTGATATGTGGAATTTAACGTCCCAAAACCACTATATGATTATGAGAGACGCCGTAGTGGAGGGCTCCGGAAATTTAGAACGAATATGAATAAAACCGTGACGGTAATGGACCTATTGAATAGTGGTTTCAACAGAATTGTTAGGGTAGGTGGATAGATAGATAGATAGATAGATAGATAGATAGATAGATGGATAGATAGAAAGATAGATAGATGGATAGATAGATAGATAGATAGATAGATAGATAGATAGATAGATAGATAAGATAGCATAGAGATAGATAGAAGATAGATAGATAGATAGATAGATAGATAGATAGTAGATAGATAGATAGATAGATAGATAGATAGATAGATAGATAGATAGATAGGATAGATAGATAGATAGATAGATAGACGGAAGGATGGATGGACTTCTGAGTAAACGTTGACTTTCAACTGATTATAGCCCTTTTAATGTCGGAAGACAATGCCTTATGAAAGAAAATTCGTAATTGACATACAGGTTGCAGTAGAAAAGTGACGGGCCCTAGCTATGAGGGAAACACAAATACCGAAATTTCTGCATCTTTTCTCGAAAAAGCAATGTATTTTCGTATGCCGCGCCTTGTGGGGCTCTGGCGGTGACGTCAGCACGTGAATTCTCTACTACATTACCAGTAACATTGTGCAATGCAAGCAACGAGCGTACAGACCACTGTTTGTAGCTTGTATATGTTTAAAGGACTCACCAGGAAAGGTGAAACATGCATTCACCGGCGGATACTCGACGTTGCCAAAGAAAACTAGCTTAAGCCCATGGGTAAGCAGTCACAGAAGGACTAGTTCTTGGGCTTTATGGTGCTTGCTGAAAACCATAATGAAGTGTGAAAATACACAATGGACAAAGAAAACCAAACGGCACAAGCGCTACTAACAACTTTAATGGAAAGTTGAAGACACTCGGAATAAATCTTCTAATCGTGCAGACATGAGGGTCACACTTGGCCGGCTGCAGGGGGCGCTAGGCAAAGATTAAAAATCATCAGTAGGACTAAAAAATCGCAAGTTCTGAGGCATACAAGACAACAGAGGTCTAACTAATGTGACCACTACCGTATTGGTTAACAAAAACGTTTGTAAAAGTTCTCGTGCCTTTATATCTTTACTCTTACCCAAGATCTTGACGTCATGAAACCTTCAAGTACATGTACATGCCTTGTAATGCGCAAAAAGATGCAAATTTATGTCCTTGTTCAATTTATTTGCGTGCTGCTTTGGTCTGCCATTGACGCATCGAGCGGGTGTCTCTACTTAGCCCTTGCAGCAAGACAGGGGGATTTCATGCACCATGCACCCTAGTAGCACAACGCACATACTGCTTGGCGTGTTTTACATGGTACTTCTTGAAATGTCTACTCATGATGAAGGAACGCAATTTGGGGAGTATAATGGGAGCTAAGAAAACTATGGGAACACTGTATTTGTTGGCTACTTTTTTTGTAACTGTCCAGGCGCAACAGCTATAGGGCCACTGAGCTCACCGGCTCTAGCATCAATCGCCCGAGTGCCTACTTCAATCATCTGTAGGAGCATTTCCACCACAAAGATTAAGAAAAAACGAAAGTAGCCGGCAATAAATAGCTTAATGAGCTGTTTTTTTAAAAACTATCCTGCATGTTGCGCTGACAAGATCTCTTGAGGGTCGACTCCAGGCCATGTGAAGCAATAGACCCTTTTTAATAGGCTGGAATAGGAGGAGTACTACGGTAAAGGTTTCTTTTTCGCATGGCGACAAAGTCACCAACACACATGATCATTTGAAAACGGAATACGCATACGTCAAGGAATTGTGGGGTGCTTTTAGCGGGGGGGGGGGGGGGGCTCGTACGTGAACGACAGACCTTTGACATGAACCTCAAATATATCTAAAAAAGACATTTCAAACATTAGAAGAAGCCAATGTACAACCGCCATTCACGAAACTAAAAAAGACATCTACGTATTTTAAAATGTGCAATTCCTGAAGGCTACGGTCAAATTTTTTGTCTAATTCTAACAGGAATACAAGTAAAAGCGCCACGCATGAACCTATACATATGTACAATTTTTTGTAAAAGCAAGTGTTATCAAGTGAGATAAAAGTACTCTTCAGATAAGTTTCAAGTAAAATTAGGACAACTGTCAGCCTTCGTTCAACTTTATCTGTGTTCTATGTTTGCGCCGTTAACTTTCATTCAGTGATACTTGCCAACTAGGCAAACAGGTGTAGCCTGATGTTTTTTTTCTCATCAATGCGTGTTTTTAGTATGAATAAAATACATTTTGTTACTATGTTTGCAATTACGTTATTCCTTTATTCAATGCTTATATATCTCGTGGTTTTCCATTCTGAGCACCTGTTACAAGTGACATGTTTTTATCTGACACGTTTCTATGCACCAAGCATGTGTATCAAGGTTAGGCGTCACGTGTGCCTTGAGTCTAGCCCTGCCTTGTACTTTTATTTTCCGAACCTCTGTCAAGCAGCACATAGCAGATTTTAGCCCTGAAATCCATTCCGAATGTATTTGGAAAACTAAGTTTGAATTTGAACTTGAAATTTGAAGTGAAGTTCACTGAGGCTTCCAAGGCTCTCACCATACTGTAAATAACACACTGAAAATGACCTCAGCCGTGAACTAAATAGGGACGGCTCCTGAATATTTAATGGGGCATTTGGCGATATTGTGACGCAGCCTTTTTTATCACAGTGGTTGTCCGAAGGTTGTGGAGAGCCCTTTTTCTGCCCTTTTTATTCGGCTTAACACCTGCTCTCTTAATAAGCAATCCACCGAGCGTCCTTGGTTAAGCTTCTCGTCATTGAGAGTGTCTATATGTGGAGTGGGGCATGCCGAATCTCGCGTTCGTTAATCTTGACTCTCCTCTACCAATGCACAGGTAGCTGGCAACACGAAATGCTCTATGGCGTACGACCGGAAACAGGTGAAAGTGGCGAGTGGGTGGCACGAGCAGCAAACGCGCCTCCATGGAAGCGCCTCAACGAATACAAAGCCTGCAGGACCGTCGGGTTACCTACGTTCCTGCGTAACTTGCATCGTTATTGTGCGATAATGATCAAGTGTAATTCTTAACTCCATAGCACTTCTCACAATACCGGCCATATTTATATAACTCTGCGGATTACGCACGCTATCCAGGCCTGATGAGAAGAGTTACTCAGAGGTGTTTCTTATGCAGATGCAAGTACGGCCTTCCCTTAACTATAAAAAAAGTGGGCACGGCATTGAGAAACAGTATACGATATTGAGAAACAAGGCTTCACTATGGCGTATAGTATGTAGGTGTAACAAAGTAAACTCGGACAAGCGCGGAGAACTTGAAAATAAAAACGAATTCGTGCAAATTCTCCTGAATGTCTAACTAATTAGGAGAGAAAGGGAGCTTCGCTTAAGGATCTTCGCCCCTAAAAAGTTAGCACATCCACTGCCCTATTGGAGTTATATTCTGTGGTTATATGTATAGGTTGTCTTTCAAAACATCGTGTTCATCACGATGTCTTTTTTTTTAATCGCTTCCAGTGCATGCATGTACCAAATGCATGCTTATCCTTCTAGATGACTTCCTGGTGCTTCGAAAAAACTTTCGTGGAGTCTTAGACTTCGAGTGTCTTATTACAATTCCTTAGATGAAATGAAATGAAATGCATCTTTATTTCAGACGTGTATAAATAAAACACGGCTTTGGAAAAGGAAAAAAAAAAGAACGCTCAGTTGCGGCTTGACGAAGCTTCCTTCTTCCCGGTAGGACATACGACCCATATTCTCGTTGTCACGTGGTCTCTCATGAATGTGCCACATGATTCTACGTGAAAATACCTATATTTGAACATATACCTATGAAGCCAATATATTATTATGTTCTGGGATATATTGGTAGTTCTCAGGAGACATTGTATTCTTATAGTATGGAGCACTTCCACTGTTCTATATGCGAGTTTTTTTTCCAAATTTGTCGTTTGCTTGTTTGATTGATTTTTTTGTTTCACTCTTTGATCTATTGATTGCTTGATTGAAGTTTACCTGGCAATCAGTTATGTGTGTTCCTACCTGCATAATGGTTCGCATGTAAACGATGCCGGGAATCTTCCTCACACGTTGAATTTCGAAGGTGACTGCCCCATGACCATATAAACACAAATTTTATAAAGCAAGAAAAGCGTGCGAGCGTCATTTGAGAAGATTTAGTCTTATATTAAAATAGGTATAATTTATACCGTGAGCATCCACACAACAAAGAGAATTTGACCACTTTACGATGGACCGGGTATGGCGGTCATCAGTGGAAGCCCATGGCTCCAGATTTCGGTGCATGTTAAAGAACCCCAGGTGGTCCAAACTTTCGGAGCCCTCCACTACGGCGTCCCTCATAATGATATGGTGGTTTTGGGACGTTAAACCTCTTATGTCAAGACTTCGACACCATCCGCCACATTTATTTGCAAGGGGGCGTCATTGGGCGTGGTATATGCGAAACCTTTATTTGGGGGCCTGTTTTAAATTAATGACTCGTAAAATTTATGACAGGAACATGAGCTTTCAGCTCGGACTTCGGAGATAGGGGAACCTTCGGCAAGCTATAGACATCCATTAGTGTTTTCGTAAGCATATCCTACATCCAAGCAACTACTCGGCCACTACAAATGACAACTGTGTTTGTGGCTTCGCTTGGTGACACAGCGCAATAATTTTGGGCTGTATGACATACCGTACACGTAATAACCTTCCAGCGCCTGATGAGGCCAAGAGGCCAAAGGCAACATGTCCTTTTAGCTTGCGAAGAGTAATTGACTGCTCAAATGACTACCTGGCTGTATTTTTATTGCGGTTGACGTGACGATACTAATTTAAAAGTGCAAAGCCCTTATTGAAGGGAACTGAAGCAACTGTACAGTGCACGCTTGTGGCCTGTGGTTTATTCCTGCCTACCCAGTGCATTATGGGAAGGCTGCACATATCATCCATCTCGGTTGTAGAGAATGCGACAGAAACATTATTTTCAGCTTTACCCAGTCTTCTCAACAGACATACACATGTTATAGAAATCGCGCAGAAATCTTTGTGCCGACCCCGCCGTGGTGGTCTAGTGGCTAAGGTACCCGGCTGCTGACCCGCAGGTCGCGGAATCGAATCCCGGCTGCGGTGGCTGCATTTCCGATGGAGGCGGAAATGTTGTAGGCCCGTGTGCTCAGATTTGGGTGCATGTTAAAGAACTCCAGGTGGTCGAAATTTCCGGAGTCCTCCACTATGGCGTCTCTCATAATCATATAGTTGTTTCGAGACATTAAACCCCGCACATCAATCAATCAATCAATCAATCAATCAATCAATCAATCAATCAATCAATCAATAATCAATCAGTCAATCAATAATCAATCAATCAATCAATCAATCAATCAATATATGTTTCTGAAAATTAGCAAAATTTATATAAACGCTTACCTTCTATCATGTGCTCAAGATTGATAAGTTGTGTATATAGCCGTCATATGTTTCTCTGGTTTCGTTATTTGTAGTGTTACGACTCTCTATTTTTTACTGTACAAAAATGAACTTCGTTCACTCTGTATAAAAGCAATCTTAATCACGTATTATTGGTGTGTCATAGTGTATCTCTTCGACCATGCTCTGAGTGGTGCTTTCTGGTGCTGGGGACCCCTTCGGCACAGGACATCTGCCTTTTACATTTGTACCAGATACATACACTTATCTGAAATAAAGATGTGATTGATTGATTGACTGATTGATTGAAGCGTGATTTGCAGAGGAGTGAAGGCTGGACATTCTTGGATGACTTGTTATTTCATTTTTAAAGCTAGGCATCATGAGGTAGGCGTCGCTGGATTGAACCACTTATAATAACCACTGTATGGTTCAGAAACAGCTTAATTTTTTTAGATATCGGATTTGACAAGCCTTTACGCCTAATTTATTCACGCTGCTGACTGGAAGGCAGTGGGTTTCATCACGGCCTAAGTGGTCTCTCTTCAGTGGAAGCGAAATGCTGGAGGACTGTGTGCTCTGTGTGTGCACGTTAAAGTACACCAGATGTAGTAATCTTCGGAGACCTTCGATGTGTTAAGCCTTATAGTCATATCATGGTTTCCGCACTCAGAACTCTACATAATATTTGAAAATAATACATCTTTATGAACTGACTCCTCTCTTTCGTTATCATCCTCGGTGAACCACTAGAAAGAAAAATTAAAAATATTTGTGGTCAGACACCAAGTGTCTCCCCACCAAGACACCAACTTCCAATCTTCTAACCAACAGTCAAACTTGAACTCCTTAAAATGCACAGTGCCACATGAAGTTTACTGCATGTATCTTTTGAATACGTTTGAAGGCAAGGAATCTAATGTGGAGAAGTATCAAGCAGTAATCATCATTACCTTTCATTAGACAAAACATTCTCTGACCTCGTAGCTAGTAAAATTTAAGGCGTTCGTAATCATTTCAATGTCGGTATTATCTGATGTTTGATATCATGTTTATTCTTTGTAATTCGGTGAGGCTGATTCTCTTGAGTGTATTGTCAAAAAATTGTTTAAGCATGTACAATGGCGGTACACTCTAACAATGCTACGCAAACACCTGTCTTATCATGTGTTCAGAGTACGAATACGAAATAATAATAATAATAATAATAATAATAATTTATTTATTTAGAAATACTGCCAATCCCTTGTCGGGATTTTCGCAGAAAGGACATCGGGAAGACACACAATGAAAGCATACAATAAAAACATCCGTAAGTTATACATCGTTTAGGATACGCGTTACATTGATGCTACCAAGTTCTCACAATTTCTAACAATCAAATTCAAACAAATTCTAACCAAATTCTAACAACAAAGTTCTAACAGTAATTGTACTATATCCAAATGATTACAGTGTGAAAGAGTCAAAATAACACAGTCTAAAACAATGGATTTTGCAAAGATGCCCATAATAGCGCAATATTAGGGTTCCAAACGCAAATGTTCTTCAACGAGACGTGAAAAAATATTTAAAGAATTGCTGCTAGTAATCATAGCTGCTAAGCTGTTCCATTCCCTTATTGATGCTGGAAAGAATGAGTGTTTGAAACATTCCGTACGGAATGCGTATTCTTGTAGCAATTCGGGGTGCTTCTTACGGGTGGGTCGTGATTGTTGAAGTGTAATGTACCTGGAGGCATTGATGTTGGTTTGCTTATGGCGTAGCTGGTACATGAATCGTAATAATTATAATAATAATAATAATAATAATAATAATAACGCAACAAAAGAAGAAGAAAAAGAAAGAATACGTCTTGCTATCAGCGTGTTGGATATTGATCTTACATACTTCATAGCTCTACTTGCGTAAGAATTCACGTTATCATGAATTCACGTTAGCGTGAATACATAACAAATATAACAGCATAACGTTGTACTAGAAGCTGCACAGTAGTGTTACACTGTGTTTATCGCATTAGTTTACTAGATGTTTCAATATAGTTAATAATAACTCCCCTTATATCTTCTTCATATCATGTTTTTCCTCTCAGATATGCATGCATTCACATATTCGTACAGAACACATCTGTCAACAAGAAAAACTTCCAGGCCTTTCTTTGAGTGTCCCACTGTGAATGATTCGACTTGCTTTTTAAAGTAAATGTATCTAAGGAAGGAGGAACAAATGAGGACGGACAGGGAGGTTAGTGTATCTAAGGAGATGTTGGTACCGATGTGGGGCTCCGGCGTATACTCTGCTCTTGCATAGCTTTTGTCATAAAGCAGTGAAGAAGCACAAAACTACACAAATGGCCACATTGACAAAACACTCTCTCACTTAAACCTGGTACTTTAATACAGAGTAATGTTCACTCAGAATAAAGTTCACAAAACACAAATATTCATGAAAATGAAATGTGCGCCAACAAAGCAATAGTTTGATATGTTGCCACAGCAGATCATTACGCGATTAGGAACTGATTGTCCTATAAATCTCGTGCATGAATCATGTTTAAAAAAAGTAAATTTTGCACGAACAAAAAAAAGACAAGAACCATGTAGCCAGGAATGCCTATTGATACACTAAAAATACCAACAACATTTTTAGAAGAATGGTAAACTGCGTGAGTTGGTTATGATCCATGATGTAGCTGCGCAAAAACGAACGCAAGCACGGGAAGAGAGAAAACGACAGAGAAGCGCAGACTATCAACTGAAGCTTTATTTCAAGAGTAGGCAATATAAAAGATAGAATCAAAAGCAAGAGAGGGCCAAGGGGGGGGGGGAACGGCATGAGGGACAAAATAAATAAAAAATATAGGCAACATCAAGCATAGCACGCCCGTGTTTTCGTGCATATTTTGGGAAGTTACAAAATGAATCATTAACAACTCGCCCAACTTACTGTCCTTCCTACACCTGTCTGTCCTTTCCCTCCTTTCGTGTTTCAGTCCATTTTTTGCGCAGTTACAGTATACATTTTTTTTTATCTGACTCGGTATTTATGTAACATTTCTGGTTACCCCGCTCACATCCTTGTCATCCCTTTCCTTCTCTCCTGCTCTGATTATCTCGACATTGCAGTAAAGTGTGGGCAGCAATGTTATGAAATTATTTTGTTGGCTGCAGGCCTGAAACTCTGGTTATTGATAGTGGCCGTCAATTTAAAACATTTAGTTGACTTTCTTCGTTACCTTACGTAACCCATTGTCCTATCTACAAGAGAAAAGTGTTTGCTCTCTTATAGGTCATATCGTGCCGGTCCCAAGTGCATCGCAGATCACCATAAGCGCATCGCAGGTGACCGCTTCTACTCCGTAAGATTCTTATTCAAGATGTCCTTGCACTCTACCTCCGAAAGGGCAGCAGGCAGGGTTTGATTCACGATCAGAGCCGTAATTTCGGCTTTCGTATGAATATTTTGTGAGGGAGTGAATGTACCTCGTATACAGTGGACACCACGCCGGCAGACGAATCTCGACGATTTGTAAGCCGAAAAAAAATCTCGGGCCAGTTTCGCAATCACGGAAACTCGGTAGGAAACATTAGGCATGCGTGCGATGGCGCAGATGATCGTCCATATAGCGAGCACCACGTGACTACACGACGCTAGAGCTTTGAAAAATGAAGCTCGATGGAACGGAAGCAGCCGATGCATGAAACATGTTTGGTCTGGCGCTGCCGTACAGTGGTTTTTACATTTCTCGGAAGTGAGTGGGTGAGACAACATTATTAGTTTCATAATAGGTGCGAGTTAACTCGACGCCTCCCGTCTAGGGAAACATTATGCGCCGGCTACCCCCAGGAGTAGCACGAAAGCAAGGTAACCCTTGGTCTTTAAGAATTACATACTGGCTTTCAAGAGAGTGCACGCTAATTGGAGGGGAAGAGGGTAGAATGTTTGTGCGGGTGAGATCGTAGACGTGTGCGGGGATACCTATACTTGCTACCTGTACTTGCTATACCAAGCAAATATAGATCGTGGTTCAGTCGCGAAACCTGGAAGGGGCCTTTGCCACGCGCTGAACGTAGTCATACTGGCGCTGCTGCTGATGGCGACCCTAGCAGTCTCAAAGATGCGTGCCACAGACGACATGCTTGGAAGGCTCTGGGTTCGAGTTTTTTTATGTATATTTTTTATATTTTGGCCATAAAGGCCTTACGCAGTACTGGGATCAAGCCCTTGTCAACCTCGCAGGTCGATGCTGTTACTACCTACATACTCAACATATCGAGGCTACGTGCCCCGACACTATTAGTAAGTCATGAGTTGAAGTCAGTATTCACTGTATACATGACTGCATGCTTCCAGCGTATGCTTCACAGAGTTTCTTGAATAAGTAGAATGGAAATCGGCGCTAATGTTCCTCTATTTTGTTCCATCCCACTGCTGTTGGCCTGTACCTACATTATTCAGCGTGGAAATACTTGCCCAAATCAAGCTCTTGTCGATGATAATAGCCTTGGCGCACTCATGGACCGCCACACTTTCGTACCTTCCCGCCATTTCCGGCTTTACTGTGAAGACATCTTTCCTGATATTTAGGCTTTACGTGTCTGAAACAAACCAGAAAACCGGTTCCCGTGTGTTGTACGGTTGTGTCGTGTTGTTCTCTGTGTCCCAATCTGGAACGCGCGAACTCAACCGATGGTGAAACAAATACTTGCGTTAAAAAAGTGTTTCGAAGAAAAGTAGCGGCGTAATCATCATTAGGACCATGCAAATGTATTGGAATAAAGAAGAGATCGACTGGAGCTCTCCTTATGGACGGCGGCTCGTCCCTTTCTCAACAACTTGCACACTGCCGCTACGAGGCGTCGAAGCTCTCCTCCACGAGTCACGAACAGCGGCCGCGCGCAAAGATAAAAGAAGCAGGTACGGCGTCAGCTGGCCAGGTGTTTCGAAGCGAGGAGTCATCAGGGACCCGTTCGCGTGCCGGGTTAAGGCAGTCAAGGCGGGAGGCATACAGAAAGAGGAATGGGGGAGGTCAATACATTTTGCCACTTCTATTGTTTTTTCTCTTCGTCGATAAGCGGCTGCGCCAGAACTCGGAGAGCTACATTTATTATTGACGAGTACACGAAGTGCCTTCCTGACTGCTTTCTGGATGGCACGGGGAGGGTATAGGTGGGTACGGGCAAAGAGTGGCTGAAAAAAAAGGCAAGGCGATGTGGTGGGAGGGGAAGAGGGTGGCTTTTGCTGCGGGAGGTGGCGACCGGCATAGTGTCGAAGCCGCGTTACTTTTCGTGACCGCTGTGAGCAAGGCGTGCCACGTGCCCGCGACCACACCGGGCCAACCTCGCCTTTTGTGTGTGTGTGCGTTTTTTTATCTTATTTTTTGGTTACTTCGTTGTGGCTCTCTTTCGTGAGAGTCATTTTTTTTTGTATTGTGTAGTGCATGCAGCCTTCGGCTCATTTGTGCTACGGCGTTAAAGCTAGCGAGTGCGAACACTCAAACGCAAACACACGATGATGCGCAACTAAGGTTTAACAACAATATTCCGATATTATTCGGTATTCCAATGGTCATACAAAAAATGTATGAATATTGATTTTTTCTGGGCATCTTGTAGTGTGTGAAACTTTATATCTAAGTGCTTGAACTATGCTAACACGTGAACTATGCTATGAGCTTGCTGTACTATAACAGGGTGATAAGTAAGCTATGCTAGAAGTATAAGTATACTATAGGTTTGCTATACTATAACCGTACCACGTCACTGAGACGTTCCAATTGGAACGTATGTTACAGGAAGACCTATGAAAGGATTATGCTTGGCGTAAGAACATTCGTTTTTCACAGATTAGACTGTATCGTTTACGCACACATACGTTCCACTTAACATGAATGGAAGATGATAGACCTCGGTATTGTCTGGTTGCTTCCATTCAGTGAACATACATAGCGAAACACATACAAAAGCTAAAAAACCCAACAACTTGCGATCCATCGTGAACCAGAGTTTCGTGACGCTGCCATTGACTGGGTGTGGCTCCGCGGCCACGGTTAATTAAAGGCAACCGTGGGTCGTAACCCAAGGCTTGACGCGCCCTGCCCGCACCACTCACGTCACCCACCCCTGCTGATGCACCCCGCGGTGCTCGTAAGATTCCCACCTGGATAACCCCGGTCCCAAACTTGAAATTCGAACGCCAGGTGGTGTTGTGACCCTGAACAGTTAACTCTGGTCTCCAGGCTGGTCTCCCGCGAGAAATGCGGGCTCTGGTGCTCTTCGTCATCGCGACTGGCCGGTATTCCTATTCAAATAAAAAAATTACATGAATACTAAGTTCACTGGAAAAAGTCTCTATATTCAAACGGAAAACTACATGAATACTTAGTTCGCTGGAAAAAAAGTCTTTATATTCAAACGGTAAATACATGAATACTTAGTTCACGGGAAAAAGTCTTTATATTCAAATGGAAAATTACATGAATACTTAGTTCACTGAAAAAAAACGTCTTTATATTCAAACGGTAAAATACATGAATACTTAGTTCACTAAAAAAGTCTTTATATTCAAACGGAAAATTACATGAATACTTAGTTCACTGGAAAAAAGGCTTTATATTCAAACGGAAATTTACATGAATACTTAGTTCACTGGAAAAAAGTCTTTATATTCAAGCGGTAAATTACATGAATACTTAGTTCACTAAAAAAGTCTTTATATTCAAACGGAAAATTACATGAATACTTAGTTCACTGGAAAAAAGTCTTTATATTCAAGCGGTAAATTACATGAATACTTAGTTCACTAAAAAAAGTCTTTATATTCAAACGGAAAATTACATGAATACTTAGTTCACTAGAAAAAAGTCTTTATATTCAAACGGTAAATTACATGAATACTTAGTTCACTAGAAAAGAGTCTTTAAATGATTTAAATTACATCGAGTACTGAGATAACTATTGTAAAATCAAAAATCAGAGAGTGATAATTAATGCGAAATGATTGAAGGTAAATAATGAACGTTGGACGTCAATTTAGAAGGCACAGTGAAATAGCTTAGCCAAATAGCTCGCATCTTAAAGTCGTAATACGCGAGGGGACTCTGGGAATTTCTGTTTCAGTTATAAACAGAACAACTTTCTCACACACTGGTGAATGCCGCAACCACGGCTTTGCAAGCAAGCCTGCGTAGAACGATGTAGATCAAAAGTTGCGCAGCCAGCCTGTAGCGCTGACGGGTCGAATCCTCTTTTTGTTCTCCACCCAATTAAACCCCGCCTTAGTCTGTTTCTTTTCTTTTTTCAGCCACACAGTTGTTCTTACTCTAGGTCTGTCGCATTATGCGAGGATATTGGAGAGGGAGTTGATATAAGAAGCCATAGAGTACCATAGTAGTCGTTTTATAGCTTTACGTTTTTTTTTTTACACTCTCGTTAGCTCCCGTAGTTGTGTGATCGCCTCCTCGCCGCTCTCACGTGACCTATCCAGGTGAAAACACCTGGTGGATTTGGTTATGACGGGAAAAGGGCTTTCACCGTTTCTGGTTCGCGAACACTGTTTCTCTTTTCTTTTTTCCTTTTTCACCACTTCGAGGTCTTCGCATCCTCTTGCCGATTTCGTATAGAACATTCTTTTTTTTTAATGAGAGTAGAAATGGGACAATTTTATTTGTCTTTAATTTCCTGAACCGATGTTCAATATTAACACAACTTCGTCTTCCATGACTTTCGAGAAACGCTCCACCACCACCTTCATATTATATGCACTAATACGTTCTTTACAAGTTATTTAGTAGTTTTGTTACACTCCTCAGCACACTTTTTGACACGCCCTATTAATTACATTTATGCACTACTGATTAAAGATTTGCAATAACCTAAAGTGCAACAGTATTGCTTAAGGTCTACAATGGTCCACGGAATATACTTGAAAGTCCGCTGCGGTTGTCAAACATTTCTTTTTTTGGTTGAACCTCACTTCCTCTAAAGTGACATTTCTGATTTTAAACCACCTAAAAAAAATCGATATCTTTAGTCAAAAACTCCCTATATGTCGACACTGCCAGTTGCATAAGTGTTCTATGACCAATATGTTCTTTCTTATTTCACTTTTACTGTCCACATGCAACGAAGGTTGCGAGCACTAAACAGCAGGCCCTGCGTACAGAGCAAGTCAAAAGTTCCCAGACCACTATCCCATGTATTCCTGTAGAAGCATGACCTGAGAACTTTTGAAACCCCCATCTCTGTAGCTGCTTTAGGTGTTACTAAGGTGAATCTGTGGCCTCCGCGAATTTTACATACAAATTTCTTTCGTCCTAAATCACGGTGGCCCTGCTTGTTCTTTACCTATTCTTTTCAAACGACTGAAAGGCGACCATCGACAGGTCAACTGAATACCTGTAGACGCCTGCATCTACGGCGTGTGTTGAAGTTTCTTGTTTCCTAATACAGACGTCAGGTGATCTATCAGGTGACGTAAGCCGATGGGCGTGGAAGTCGAGTTAGGACCTCAAATATGGCGCCGCCGTGTCGCCACGTTTGGTGCTCCCCCAGACGGGGCTGCTGTGAACTACGACACACCCTGCGAAATGTAATGAATGGTCAACAGAAGCCACTCCCCCCCAAGGCACCTCGGCTCTCTTTCGCGGGTGTTTATTTACACAGGGCCTTTCACTTTAACGTGTTTTGCGCGCAGTTAAACACAGTTTCGTGCGGATTCAATGAACCAAAAGCTCGAAGTGAATTAGAAACACAATTCTCGCGTCTCTTTGTAGGTCACTGTTGATTTATTGGGCTTCCCGTGGTTTTAATCACAGCTTAGCTTTTCTTGAAATTTAATTTGGTTTGTTTCTTTCTTTTTGGCTACAGTGCTGCGAACACACAGCTTAAAAGGCATTGCTGATTTAGTGGATAGTCGTTTGTGCGCGCATCTTGAAAATCACAGCAGGTGCACCTGCTCTGCGATGTGGACTTCCATAGCAGTTTCTGTGGATGAATCTGGCTGTTTACTAGAATGCAGTTATCAATACTATTCTTCTGTTTTCATTTCTTGCTTGCAGAGTGGCTGTGACGTTCTATTCTGGACAAACTCACGACAGAAACAACCACGGCACTGCATAATTAGCTACTCACCACAAAACTATAGTTAGCTTTTTACGAAAGAAGATTGGCTTTCTATTGATATGGCTAAACAGTTCCTAAACCACCCCGACTACAGAAACGAGAGGGTGGTCAGTTTCTCGCTTTCAGTACGCTTCTACAGGCATTATGTCTTCCTCGTCTTCTATTTCTTCACGAAATGCGTCGAAAATGTCAGTAGTAAGTGTAGAGGCCATCAGGATCATGTGCTTTTGAGCTGGGTACTGTTAAGCTCCACTTGCGTCGAAAAGACACAAAACGAAGTGAAATGATGACTTCACAGTGCACGCTAGTCGAGCGAGGCGAGCCAGGATGGCCTCTCACGGCAGTCCACAGATAGAAGAGTAGGAGTTAATTCACAACTTATGTTTCTGATTTATGAACCAGCTGAGAGCTTTCTTCTCTAATACGTTGTCATTTAAACTAAGTTCAGGAGTCACTCATTGTGCCACAGGGACAGGAAAGGCAAGGAGAAAATAATGCACTCTCTCCATATTTTCAGAGGTTGTTATAGAGCCCTTCATGGCGAATACCCAGTACTTTTTCCTGCGTCTTGATTGCATGGAGTAGTTAACGTTTTGAAAACTTTCTACACTTTGACGTAAGCGCTTTGTGAACGTCCTTATTAAACACACTCTGGGGTCAGAGGAACCATCTCCTTAAACAAAACCCTTCCATCTGAGGCGGCGGTGACCCCCATCCGCTTTGCGTTGCCAGTAGCTCGGCTGGGGATATCTTCCCACAAGATCGGTAGCCCGCAATTTGTTACGATGTGCCTCCGGCTGGCGTTTAACTATACAGAGGAGAACTGTTTCTTTCCTGACACGTGCGGGGACAGTGACCAGGCACTGTCGCGCTTCAGTGGTCAGCCGAATGTTTTGTCCCTCCCTCAAAGCTTTCCGAGAATGTATCGACGTCGGCTTCTTTTGTCGGCGACCGGACTCGGCTGCCGAAGAGGGGAGACGACGCGAAATCGTTAGGAGGAGATCGCTATATGGGTAGCCTTTGTAGGACGGTATGAGAATTACGGGAAGAATGACGGCGGACCAAGAACAAAGGGAGACGGATAGGCACAGTGAGGGAAAACGAAGACGTGGCAGTCATTATGAAGCAGAAAGTGCAGGAGACAGTGATATGGACATCGTCACCAATGATTGAACGCTTATGTCACCCTAAAGACGCGTTTGGATTTAGTTTCGTGATTTTGGAAGCAACATTTAGCGAACAATTCAAACATAACAGCGAAGGTATCACCTAAACATTTGTCCCCTGTGCGATTCTCTTCTTCCTTGTCAGTATATTTGCTGTTACGCTTCAGTAAGTTGAAATAGTAAGCGCAATCGGTTGCGATAGCAAGCATTTTTTTTCGTAGAAGCATCATCGGTTTTTTCGACCTTTTCTGTATGCCTCTTTATGTTTTTGCGCGCTATTTCTTGGAATACTTGTTTTTTTTTCTTTTAGGGGTAATGAATTTGTAGTGAAAGTAGTGTCCTTCTTGATGTTATACATCTCGTCAAAACCGAGGGATTTGTCTTTAGAATAAACGAAACGCTAGTTATTTTTACCATAATTGAACCGACAAATAAAGGAAGCTCTTACTTTTTCTAATGTCACACTTTTAACGCCATGTAAATGAAGAAGTAAATAGAGCATGATACTAGTAGTCATTTAAAGCTGTTCTGCGGCGTTTCGCGCATAAAGAAGATGGTATTCACCGCGGAAAAACTTACAGCGCAACTAAAAAAAGACCGACAAAACGCCAGCAGCTAGCCAAACTCGCTATTCTGCTTGAGGTAGTTCTCAAAGTGACTGCATGCGAACCAAAAGATCAACCATTTAAGAAACAATGTTGATTGAAGGTGTGCTGACATGACTCAGAGACACCGCAAAATGGGCAACACCTTTTCATGGTATGCTATGTTAACGCTCTCCGCACGCCGAAAACAGCCAACACGTATAAAATATTGACATTAAAGTTATCGTCGCAGAGTATCAGCGTCCTAGCCCCGCCGTAATAGACAAAATTCCTACGAGTGAACACATGTAAGCTCCACTACGAATTCGGCTTCATCCATGCAGCCTAAACCATGGAAGAAAAATTCTTGTCGGGGTCGCAGAGAGGAAATACACTCTTCGTTGTTTAGGTGTACCATGAGCAAATGTCAGATCTGCAGCTACTTCTTCACGAATCGCTGTCTTCCCGTGAAGTGGCACTTGCATGACATGTCACAGTGAAGCCGCTGCCTCAACATGAAAACCCGATTGTCTATTTAAGGTGGCGATACTACAAAAAATGTGACGTAATCCAAGACACCACAGTACTCTTTTCAGGGTTCTTGAAAACCTTGTTCTTATTTACAGCGACACTCCCAATATATTTAAAATTCGTCTCCTGAGTCTCGGTTAATTACAGTCACATATGTTAAAAGCCCGCTGAAGTCAGAACAACATCTACTCACCATCCTAGCTCTAATGTGCACAAGGAAAGTGAAATAGAAACGTGCCGGTTAACTCAAATCGATGCCGTCATCTTTCGTGGATCCACTGCGGCGGAGAGCGCTGAAAACGAGAAGCCAGTGCTGATAACTCGAACGTCGAAGGCATTGAAAATCTTCATAGAGCCGGAATCGGCAGGGGGGGGGATAAGAACCGTTACGATGATTCGCTGCGACGAAACATTCAGCGCGTTAGTCTGCCGCACCTGGAAAGCAATCGAGCAAAAAACAAATGAAAACCACGAGCCAACGTGGTCGCCATTTTGATTTCGGGCAGGTGTTGTGGCTCGCGTGGCACACGCCCGTCTTCACTCCGTATTGCTGCACGCACGTTCGCTCTATCGGTTCTAGGCCACGCGACGTGATTTGTTCGCAGAATATGTCCCGGCTTTCGGATTCTCTCGGTACCGGCCACTCTTGGAACGTGACAGAATCTTTCAAAAAGCGTACGCTGAATGACGTCCACGAGGATATCTTGCTGGGTGAATTGGCTTTCAGCTGCTTCGGCAAGTGAAAGAAAACACCGCCTAATCAGACTTTGCAATGTGTTTTGGACTGTTGAGCTGTTTGCGTGGAAGGTTCTTTTTGCGGACACGTTCGGTAGGCCGTTCTGATAGATTCTAATGTTTCCTTAAGGAATGTGTCGGTAGTTTATGTCCTTGCCATATGTTTTCCATAATTTTCGTGAGAATTCTACGCGAGAATTCGAAACTACTGCAATAGCAAAGATAATGTTTCAGTAGAGTTCTGGTAGTTTATATGTCTTTCTCAACTATATTATTGAAACTGCGGCCCATTTACTGCTCCATGAGCAAAACAATGAACAAATGTAGACTCTATTTTCTAAGGAACGACGAAATTAGAAGCATAACAAAGTGAAGTTTGACATCGTTGCAAGTTTTAACGCTGCTAATTTTGCCTAACAACTTACTTTTCTTATCTTGGAAAGCAGGCGTCCTGCAGCCTAATGCTATCAGACGTTGTTCTTTAAGATTACTCAATAATACACTGAAATCTGCTGTTTCGCGTGCCCAAACCACGAAATGACCAGCGGGCATGCCGTAGCGGTGAACTCAGGTGATTTTGTCATCTGGAGTTTCTTTCATGTGCGCTGACCTCAATCGAGGCGATAGACTACCGCGGCGGGGTTCGAGCTCGCTACGTTCGGGTCAACAGCCGAGAACTGTAACCACTGCATCAATCAAGCCTATATATTTTTTATCTCTTTATGTTTCTCTCTACACACTTTTTTCTGCGCCTATCCGCCCCTCCTCCGGGCAGGGTAGCAAGCCTTATGTTAATATTTGATTCATCTCCTCACCTTCCTCTTCATCTCTCTGGCTGTCTCTTTGGTATGCTGTTTTTACCGAGAACTCTCGATTACTTGAATTGCCTTGACTGTGATTGGACAAGTGCTTCTTGTGTGGAGAATGAACCCTATTCCGTTGAAGGAGGCCGCGACACAGGCTCTTCAGAGGAACCTTCAATGTTTCAGGTGCAGATGACTGAGGTGAAAGAAAAAAAACACTTCGTGAAACAGAAAGAGCACAAGACAAGAAAGAACTGTGCTCACTACCAACTGTTTATTGACAGCCTAAGAAACGCACAGGAAAAAAGAAGACAATTCCGCGCATTCGTGCACAGCAACAAACGTCATACACCGTCATGTTTGCGACAATAAGTTATCTAAAAACTACATTTCTGTAGAATACGACGCAACAGATTTATCACTGATACTGTTGGGCCCTTTGTTTTTGATAAAAAAGCTTCAAAGAGCTTTCTAGCTGTTTGTTTGCTACTCCTACCAAGAATAACCGTTTTCTCAAAACATGGCACACAACAGCAAATTTTACAGTGCACTGGAAGATGTGCATGATCACTTTTGCCTAAGCTATGCAACAACTCGCCCCAAACAAGTCCTTTTAGAACAACATTCTATGTTCGCGTAGTCTGCAGGCTAGTGATGGTTACGACCATCACTAGTAGTTCGTGGAGAATTCTACCAAACGTTAAAAAAACTACGGTTAGGCCTCCATGTTATTATGTAGAGGCGCGTTATACCCTGTGTGAAAATCCAAATTCTCGCAAGACCACGGGCTCCCGAGCAATAATCAGCTAAGTTTCATAGCATACGGAAATCAAGTGTGGAGCCAGGGTGGCACCTGGCGAATGATGTCCGCCCACACCGGCAGGTGCCGCTGCACGTGACGGGCGCGTGTCGATGCCGACGCGGCTGCCAACGACTCAGTGAGCACTGAGCCAGCTGAGAAAAATAATAGTCTGAACGAAGTAACGGCAAGACTGTTGCGCACTCTCATCAGTATTCGTTTTCGAATCTGCCGAAGTTTTTTCCCGTTGTTTTACTTTGCCTCTCAATTCAAACTGACAATCAAGAGTGAAAGAGCATTTTGATGATGTAATAAATAGAGCGAAAAAAGGTCACACTCAAAAAGTGTGACACCTAAATCTGAGTATAAACCATACTCATCGTACGAGTAATACTTAACTGGAGAAATACTTCACAGAGTCCATATGTCAATAGTTTTAAATATATGAAGTCGCTCCAGCCACGTAGCCTGTTTTTCACTCTCTCCCTATACAGAGTAAGGAACAAACTTGGACTGGAAATATTTCAGTAGCTAGACTAATTAAACAGCAAGGGTTGAGTTCTCCCTCTCTCTGTGATTGTGCCAAGGTTCGGCTGGAAGAGTAAGTAGATGGTGGGCATTATCTTCTGTTTTACTCTTTTAGATTCTGTGACAGTAGCAACCCGAAACAGCACGTCAAAGAACCGCCGGTGGTCGAAATTTCCGGAGCCCTCCACTACGGCATCTCTCATAATCATATGGTGGCTTTGGGACGTCAAACCCCAAATATCAATCAATCAATCAATCAATCAATCAATCAATCAACCCGACACGTAAATGTTTTTCACGTGTTGTGGGCATGATGTCCTGTGCAATAGAGACACAAAGCACAAACATGTACATGACACAGGTGCTATCTATCAAATGAAATCTTAGTGAAAAGACGTGAGATATTTAACAGTAATGTCGAAAGTTGGGTGAGGTGATAGATCATGATTATTTATGGAGCAGCGCACAACGACAGGCACAAAAGGAACGATTGTTCCTTTTGTGCCTGTCGTCGCGCGCACTACTTCATAAGTAATTACGACATAATTAACTGATAAATAGGCACTGACAAAAAACCTATAGCTCCAAACACGCTTCTAATGAAGCCTGTTTCAGGTGCAAAGCCTCAGCATCAGTGAGAGCTATTGATGGCTCACCAACACACTAGTCTTTTGCTTTTATTGTTTCAAATGCTTGTTCCATTTCACACGTGCGCTTGTACTTTTGTCTAATCTTTACAGTGGTTATGGTCAGCTCAGCTGTGCAACGACACTACCGGCAATAGATGGGAAAATGAGTAGGCCATGTGCCTTTCGAAGAACAGGCGTGCTCGATAAACAGACATTTGGACCAATCGTTTCCAATAACAACAGTCTTGTCTGATTGATGCATTGTGCCGCAGCCCGTCAAATGAATGTAGTGCACCACTTCACTAGCAAAGTAGCTCACTAGCCCATTGCCTTTAATTACTTCACGTTTGGGTTTGAAGATGTCCCGAGAAGATGCTTACACTCCTTCAGTAGCTCTTCGCTTCAATTCTTAGCACGTAAGTCTTTCGGTCGAATTGGTCGTTATCCGGTAAATGTCTGTGACGCAATGCCAGCAGCAACGCTTTTGAGGAGAGATATTGTTCAAAAAATGTATTGAATACATGTGCGCTTTAGCGACATAATTACACTGCCGTTTCAGCACCCGGACGCAGTCCAGAACAGACATGCCCGGGAATGTCCCAATGGCACCTTGTTTTCAGGGCACGTCTTCCAATCCCTGCAGTGTAAGAGCAAAAGTGGTTCGAAGCTTTCCAGCATCTGCTGCTTAGCTCCTCCTAAATGCCTCTGCGTGGTCGGTTTTCGAACGCCGAGCTGGCGCATTCTTCTTCAATATCTGAGAAAGACATCTGTAGAAATGAATCATCAATTCACTTCCCTGCGTCCGCCATACCGGTTCAAGATCAGGAGATTGATTCGCCAGAACAAAATTAAACGGTGTAGCACGTGCGTTGTAAACACAGGTGCTCCGTGTAGCCGTAAAGTCAGCCAAACTGCTGATAACAGCTTATAAATGGGTCCCTTTTGATACAATGTACACATGACAAGTAGGCACCGAGGAGGCATGGCTACCCTGCTCACTAATACTTCTAGACAAACTCTCACGTTGTGCATTTTTCAGTACAATCTTCTTTTATATAGATTGAATTTTTCTTATTTTCCTTTTCATTTTTTTACATATTGGTGCGGAATTAATCTGGACAGCAGTTTTAAACAAACCGGTGGTTCTAGAAGTCTGCACAGGTATTGATGCTTCGAAATTAAGGAGACTATATATTCAGGACGCGCATGGTAATAACTGTCATTCAGTCGTTAAATTTTAGAGCCTGCTGCAGCTGGAAAGTTGATAGCATCGGTGCTTGCGTTTCTCACACAGCGACAGAAGTTAACGATTCGCAGTCTATTTGAAGATAGCCCTTGCTTTTCAGCACGTGATTGCAGCTCCAAGTCGAATTCGGTCGGTACCCCCGCGGACATCAAAGTGACACAAGACCAGTTCTTAACGCACGTCAAAGAACGGAGCCCTGCAGAAGTAGAGACTTCCATGCGGGTCACTGCGGCAGCAGTTGAAACATAACGAAAGGCAAATACTAGTATAACTCCGCAGGGTAAATAATTAGAGCGCAGTTTGAGTCTTCGACTAAAATTATCTTAGCTTTGTTGGGCAGAGACCGAAGGATGGAATTCTTCAGCCTACCACGTCTTGAGCTAATATTCACTCGCTCGCTAAAAACGCTGACTTATTTAAGCATTCCGTGATCTGCATGTATGTATTCAAACAATGTTGATTACAATAAAGATTTAATGAGCTATCCAACCGATAATACAGAGAAGGAATGTATGAATGAACCCATCAACAGGCTTGAGTGCAGGAGAGCATGAGAACAAAACAAACAATAAAAGGTTGAAAATAGAGAAAGCTTTTTTTTGAATAACGTGATTTGAATGGAAGATTGAAGCCACTACCTAGCTTTAGACAACTAACACCAGCCAATATCAGGCGCTTCTAGTACCACACCTCCAAGTAGTCATTACTCCGGACATTAACGTCGGTGTCCGCTTCCGAATACACTTCTTTTTCTAAAAAAATGACTTATCATCGTGTGTTGTATCTCAAATTTATCATAGAGTCACGATGTATTTTTACAGAATAATTATTTAATGGTTGTTCCACAATTCGATACCACAAGAGGTGAAGACGAAAAGAGCACGGAGCCCACTGCATATCTTCGTAAAGCGTACTTCACCTGAACCATCTCGCGTATAGAGCACGTAACGGAAGGACTGCGAAATACTACGTCGTCATGGTGTACGCGAGAAAATACGGTATCAGCCTGTCGTGTGGTAAGGTGACGCCAAGGCGGAAGAAGGCAGCGGCTCCAGCCAGCTAATAAACCACCACCCTTGACGACTGTTCCGGCCGTGCTCCTGATTCATCGTCGGCCGTGGCATCCGCGTTAGTGGCCTGCCGTTCATTGTGCACCAACCCCGTAAATAACTCGACGCGGCTGCAAGAAACATCAGCGCAAACGCCGAGGGGTTCGGGGACCTGTTTCTCTGCGTGGGGTCAAAGGTCGTTGTATCTACCGCGAAAGGAGCTCGCATCTCGTCGGAGCGCTCCGTTGAAATCACTTGCCCGCGCAAACATCGCACATGGTTGCTGAATGGAACAAGGTGCCTGCTTTGAAGAAAAGTGCGCACTTTCATATACCGCACAGCTCCGACTGATATAAACTACCTTCGGTGCTTTGCAGCATTCTACGGAAAGATTTGCCGCATTACGCCGTAGCCTCAAAGAGCTCGTTTCGATCATATTCCGACGTCGGTGGCGGGGACGTAGATCGTGGGCGAAAAATTGTCATCCTGTCCGTTACCAGGAATTCTACATAGATGCAAATAACATAGATCTTTGAGCGTAAGTAAGAATCGAACCCAGGTCGTCACGTTGCCGCGTAAGTGTGGATAGGTGGCTGGCGGAACACATCGAAATGCACCCAGCGGTGCTTCGCAGCAGGCGGTTTGAACCAATTGTTGCAAAAAAGGTGCATTCACTGCAGGTTAATGGGGATATATACTTTCTTCATTGGCATGTTATTGCATGAAGCTTGCCTAACGTTCCCATAACGGCTGAGAGAAGCACAATCTGCCAATCAATGCGGTGCTTGCCTTCGATGAAAGTTGTGTTTTGGCACTGCGCTCGTTGTTTTTTTTTTTCTGTAACTGTTGAGCTTTTGTTCTGTATCTACTATATCATAAATTGTGATTACTTGGTATTGTATTTATCTACACGCTCTAGCCGTTATGAAAATGGAAGAAAGCCTATATTTTTGCATAATACTTCACACACAACAACGAGGGCATTCCTTTCTTGTTCACGCGAATATCTGTATTGCTATAGAAGGCCTTGACTTGGAGTTGTTTTCACTGTTAACCGGTCTTGGCCGATACTATTTCATGTTATGCAGTATGACAAGGATTTCAAACTCGCCAACACTTCACTAGATGGTGTCGCTTAAATTCTGCATCCGCACCGACATTTAGTACTGCTTTCGTTTATGACGATGTCAAATCCACTGTGTGATGCGCTCGTTTAATAATGGGGAGCCCACATTGATTTTGTCCAATAGATAGATACACCAAGCGCCTAGCGACACGTGCATTCAATCACTTGCATAGAGGCCACAAAAGGCAACATGCTTCTGTGTAATTGATTATTATGTAGGGTATAACGTCCGAAAACCACCATATGATTATGAGAGACGCTGTAGTGGAGGGCTCCGGAAATTTCGACCACTTGGGATTTTTTAACGTGCACCCAGATATGAACACACGAGCCTACAACATTTCCACCTCCATCGCAAATGCAGCCGCCGCAGCCGGGATACGAACCCGCGACGTGCGGGTCAGCAGTCGAGTACCTTCGCCACTAGACCACCACGGCGGGGCAAATGCTTTTGTTTATCATATAGCTATAGGTGCAAGTACTTCATACTACACCACGAAATAAGCAGTTGTGTAGACGTGCATGACATTCACACACTCACCAGCATGAAATGGCTAGCAGAAGACGAAAAGAGCCATACCTAGTATTGTGTTTCATCCACTCGCCAATAGGTGCAGATTCTGTTCGATCTCGAGGAAAATACTTTGAGTTCAAACTCGGGTAATCTTTTCAAACGTTTGCGTACATTTCGGCACTACCATCATAGCAGCTTTCGCTACATCCACTAAGAAATGCAGCTGCTCAGTTTCACGCCTGCCACACCGGAAAATAGGAGACAAGAGCGCGCGCGACGGGATGAAGCAAACATCGCTGCGACACCGAACACATCCTCGCTTAATGCTATCTTCGCATAATGTGGCTACTGCGATGAACTGGAGACCGCAGTAGCCCCACTTAACTGGGGCACTTGTGCATGACATCGCGGTTCACCACGCTTACGCAGGGTCGTGGTGCATTTCACGCTCGGCGGAGTGACCTTTCATTCATCCGCGCTCGCTTCATTCATGAACGCGCACCACACGTCACCGAGTACGTGCGCCTCAGGTACCGCGCGCTAAAGGAGCAAGGTTGTGTTAACAGGTGCAACCCGCTGCTCAACCTTGCTGAGGGCGGTAGAAGCCAGCAGGTGCACCCTTGAAGCGATGGACGGAACGTGTGCAGTGTAATCAGAGCATGCGCTGTGAAGGCCCAATTGGGGCGTCAACTGTGGTGTGTATATAGGCTACTTTACCTACAACGTAGAGGCGCCGCCATCTTGAGCTGTGAGGATGGCGTTTTTTGTTTTTTTTGTTTTTGTTTTGGTAAATTAGTGTACGTCTTCTACCATTACACTGTTCGTTTTGTTGTTAAAGATGCAACGATACAAAGATGCAAATATGAGCTGTTAATAGCTGAACATGACGCATCAATCGTGAACTTACTTACAGCGCAACACCAGAGGGCTGTAAGTAAGTTCACCTGTATTTACCTGTATTTTTTCTGGTGTTGCGCTGTAAGTAAGTTCACGATGGATCCTAACCAACTGGCCCAACTTACCGTCTTACTTCAACATGACGGCCCTGAAGCTCCTTCGTGTAATATTTAGTCTCATGTTTCTAAAACAAAAATAAAAATGCAACCATTCAACCACAATAAAAGGAAAACTTTTGAATGTTTGGTTTGATGGGTGTAATATTATGACGGGTTTGTAACTGGCAGCATTGTACAGACTACTAAGAAAAATCTTCGACATTAAGCAGAACCTTGTGCAGTGAATGCAATGACTGCAGAGACAACCCACTTTGATTGTTATCACTATTATGTTTCACTGCGATCTCCTGAAATTATCAAGATTTGTACGCTCAGCCGAATAGCAACGGACGGCCACCGCCCGCAGCGTTATTAATGAATCGCGTTTTCGTTTCACTCTCTGCCTGCCAGTAGGAGCGTTTGAGAGGCCAGCCGCTTACGGTAAAATAAATTACCTTCGAAGAAAGAAGATTGTACATTGTGCGGGTGCTGGTGTATTCCACCTCTCTTGCACGACCACGTCTACGGGCTCGAAGTCTTCAGCATTGCCGAGCGTGAACCCGTATTTCTTAATGTAGGGAGTGCCATCGGCCCACGTTAATTGGCTACCCACAATCTGCTGTCGATTCGGTGGGACATCCCCATATCTTTCTTGTTTGTTTTTGCAGCTCCCCGTGAAAGCATCAGAAATAACAAAAACATCTCTTGTTTGCCTATTGAGAGCAGTTCAATTCCTTCACAGTACATGCTCTTGTTTCGGCGAAGGCGTGTCATGTGTACACTGCATATCAGTAAAATTAAGCGGAGGGAGACGGCAAAGTGATTTAGAGAAACACAAGATGTGGAAGGGGCCGGCGGAGAAGGCCGGGAGGAGTGGTATAGGCACAACACATTTCGTTGTTGCTGAGCCCTCCAGACAGGTTGGGTGTGGATGCGTAGAGGGTAATATAAGCTAGATATCGTTGTCAACAGAAAATGTGAAGCGAGGAAAGTGATTTCAGATACACAAATGACTTGGGTGTTACCTGCAGCCTGGCGCAGTTCGTATAGTTGTCACTTCGTGCTCCGTTGTTGTGATTGGTGACTCCACGCTCCTGGAGCAAGGCCATGTTGTGCCACAACAGCGAGTGAAGTGACCGAGGTGGCGAAATTGATGTACGAAAGAGTTACAGGTAGCTTCGTCGAAGCTCTCCGTGCGTAACGGATCACCCAGTGGTGTTCAGAATGCCGCACCTTGAAGCGCTTTTTGCGCCTCTTGAAGCTACCCTAATGTTTTCTGCAGGCTCCGCAAAGATTATTAACGTGTTGGTCTGACGAAGGCGTGTCCGGGCCCGGCCTTCGCAATTACGTTTGACACCAATTTAGCAAGCCTAATTTATTGCATCTGTGCGCTGCGGGAACTCATATGAGTTCGTTTGATGTGCCGCGTCTGAGCGCCCATTGAACTTGCGCAAGTTGACATGAGGGCGCACGTAGAATTTTCATGCATGATGCCCAAACCGCACATGAAGTCCAAAACTGCTTTCCGGAGGGAATCGCTTTGGCAGAGGTTAAAAAAGAGCTTACAAGTAGTATTATTGCTTAGGAAAATTGTAAAAACCTGTGAAAGTGTGAAAGATTAAGAGCGTGTGAACGTACTTGTACGGAAAAGCAGGGATGAAGCTTCCAGAGATGTGCAAGGGATCGCTGATACAATTCTTGCTCTTTTGGGGTCGATACAAGTGAACGCATCTCTTTTAGGGGAATTATCCCTAATTAATTTCGAGGTCCTGCTCCTAGGTGGCGACTAATTCTCCAATATGTGCAGTTTTTTGTTACTTTCTTGTCCCATGTGTGTGGTGAGCTATTCAACGAACTCCTCGTACAAGTCGTGCTCCGTTGCTTGCATTCTTTTTACCAACCTACGTTGCAGAAAAGGGTACCATGCCGGGCGACTTGTTAATTAGCTGCACAAGGTAAAATAACACTATACGAAAACGTTACGTGAATAATCTGGTACTATTTTGGTCTCAACTTCGTCTTCCTACAGCGCTTCTATTGAGCCGATTCACCCGAGTGAACATTGTTACATGCACGGTTTCAACAGGCTCCTTATTCTAACCTCCTTACCCTACTATCCTGCCCTGAGTTGACGCACAACGGGTGTATCTCTAATGCCTACGTCCCAGATGATGAATTTGTGGTCTCGTTTACAATATGACATGGAAAGCTATGATTTTGCTGATCACACGGGAACGCGGCCCGCAATTTGGCCTTCGGAAACACGTCGTGGTCATCCGTGTTTAGAATTCTACGTGTCGTGGAACAAGCGATTTGTCATTTCTACGCATGCGCTGCAAGAAAACAACGGGAAAGCATTCGAATTGCCACTAATCGCAAGTATGCTGTGTCACGTGTCTAAACAGAAAGTCAAACATGCACGGACTGCGTTTCTCGGCAACAGCGCTACTCGAAATAATTCCGTGTTCTCCCACTAACGCGTATCGCGACTACTCGGAGCCATTCGAAAGATCGATCTGTCGTCGAAATTTTCCGTGATCACGCTTTCGAGAAGCCATCTATCTTGACCGATCACCGATGGAAAGACGAATCGTCTCCCATCGACAGTCCGCGGGAAGCTTATCGGAGACGGGAGGGATGTGTTTTCTTGACCACATAGCATGGTCACAACGCCTGCTTGCTTCAGCACCGCGGCACTCTTCAAAAGACAGAGTTCAGACAGGAGCTGATCGATCAGTATCAATTCGATGATATCGGCATCGAACATTCTCGCCCCCTCTCTCACTCTCTCTCGTGATCGCGCATGGCGATTGAATACTGGAAGGCCGGCAACGGCAGCAAGGTAACCGGTCGTCTGCTTTAGGCTTTAGCTGGGGCATTCTTGTAAACCATGTCGATATAAGCTACGTTCCTGCATCGTTCTAATGTTCGAATCTCCAAGAGTTATAAACGCCGGTCTCGTTTCTTATAAGTGTAGTGTCTGCGTTTTTTTACTGCAGACAGATCAGAACCAGGAGGTGGTACTTGCGTTTTTATCCCATAGCGATCTTCTACGGCTTTTTGCATGATGTCCCAGTGTTTTCTAGACTGTGTCACACCTGGTCGCTCACTCCGTCGTTAAAACACTGATTTACTGAATGGCTTCACTCACAAAGTAACAAAACGCGATGACATACTGGCTCACTCATTCACTCATTCACTCACTCACTAACTCACTCACTCCAGCTAAAGAAGACGTAAACTGAAGGACATCTCAGTTCTATAACTAAACAACACAAGGGATGTGACGTGAAATGTAACAGCTACAATTAATCAAGAATTGAAAAGAAATTGAGGGCATGCTAATGCGCGTAATTTCGCTTTAAGCGTCTCCACATCGTATCATGCCAGGGTAGTTTCTACAGGCCTACGTGACCTCCTTCAACTTTTGTGTGGTGCCACCGCTGCATACGCGCCAGCCGATTGACTGACAATCCTCTTTTTCTTTTTCTCTCTCTTTCTCTTCTCTTTCCTCTCTCTCTCTCAGCTTTATGCCCCCTTTCCATTCCCCCAGCGTAAGGTAGCAAACCGGACATGTGCCTGGTTAACCTCCCTGCCTTCCCGCTTGTTGTTCATCTTGACTCGAACAGTTATATTACAGCCTATCTTACCTCTCTCGACCAGATTTCGAGTGACATGACGCGATGATCAAGAGCAACTGTTCAAAGCAGTCATCGTATGTTAGGAATGATGTCAAAATTGAATCTGTGAGTGAGGTATCTTGCTTAACTTTTCCAAAAATGAGTCGCGTATTAAGTGGCAAAAAAAAGAAGAGCCTAAAGCGAGCCGAGTTGTCGGAATAAGCGGAAAGCGGATCGCGCAATCGTGATGTCACTTGTCATGGCTTATCTCGCTACAAGAGTGCCCGCGCTGTCCAAACGAAGAACTGCGCACGCCACGCGGGACTCGATAGCGTCGCGCTTCAACATTAAAGACCGAGCATCCACTCATTACCTGGCTGGCCACGAAATGACATAAACTATAAGCGTGCTAAGACCGAGCAAGTGATGAAACACTCTCGCATATCTGCGTTGAAAAACGTTGCCTCACACTGCCTGCATTGGACTGCAATGAGATCCCCATCGCATTTTCCTCCCGTTGAGGTCTTCACGTAGCTCTCCGCTTTGGCCGATATGTCATAATTGGAATGGGAAACAAAACCGCTGTCTGCAGAGCTATTTCATCATCTATACAGCCACCATTAGAACACACGAAATGCAGTAGATACCTTGGCGCACATTGACAAGAGTCTCGAAGACAGTGGCTTCTTTGCAATCACTGAAAAAGAAGGAATGGCAAGCGAGATACACCCCAGCCACCGACCATCACACATACGGTGAAAACCGACCACAATGTTCCTTTTTATGTTGCTAGAAGTTTCGATGAAAGACGAAGTCGTACAAATTCATCATCACCGGACCCTCTGCATTCGCAAACAAACGTAATTATTCCCACAACGAGACAACATGACATTTTTAAACATTTATGTTACCCACATTTCATGTAATGCTGCAGAACACCCGGTCATGTACGTAAGATTGCGATCAGACGTGACCTTGATCAAATTTTTTAATCTCAATTTGCCCATTCACAAAAAGCTCCAGAAGGGATGCATTCACTGTTAGGAAATGTGATCGCGATTGGGCTAACTCACGGTCGCGTGACACAGGTATTGAACCTCTTCATACCATTTTTAGGTAAAGCAAATGTAAGTTAAGCACAATGCCATTCCGCTATTTCTTGTGCGCCTGCCGAAGCCCTTTACTGCGTTACCTTCCCACTACCCGCCTCTGCATTATTCACACTCTCCGCCCCCACCGACCTTGCATCGAAGGCCTGCAGGCGCTATACGTTCATTGACCGGACGGGTACACGATAACCGTCTTTCAATGTATGCGTCTCCTGGCATTGCCTATAAACGGCCTTGTTTAAACATCATCTATATCCATAATGACCAGCCTCTTCGGTGACAGAACCTAATATATGACGGTCGCAGCACGTGAAATAGCTGCTAATGTTATTCCTTTCTAAGCGACACTACCTCAAACAACGGCGGCTCTATATACACAAGTACAGCGATCCTGCAGCCGCTTTCGGAGACACTAACGTGTCCTTAGCAGTTATTTCGAGTGTTCCGACGTGCCAATGTAGGGTGCCCTCATGTCATTAGTGGCGCCCCGGCGCTGTGATGGTGTTGCAACTAATCGTGCTTTTGCTGCACTACTCGGCTGCAAGGGTGGCCAACGCAGTGTGAATATATAGAAGCCGACTATTCGACAAACATTCGTGCATCACGAATTGAGGTACCATTTTGTTTTATCATTGACTGTTTAGGGTTCTCTGTATAAATGCTGTGAGAAGGAATTCTGGAGTCGGCATTAATATTTACGTTCATCGTTTCTGTCCCTCTTGACACTAAGGCTCCATTCACACTGGCGACCCGCATATCTCCACGACTGGAGGCGTGGCAGCGTCTGGACAGCAGTAGAATCATCGTGCGCACAGACGCGCGAGCGGGTTTGTCACGTGGTATCTTTTTTTTCGCGGGCATTTGTAATTAGCATAAAAACGCTAATACTTAACTGATATAAAGTTCGAAACAATCTATTTGGACGTTTTGCAAGTCGATCTACAGCTCATTAATTTTTTTTTGCCCCGCCGCGGTGGTGTAGTGGCTAAGGTACTCGGCTGCTCACCCGCAGGTCACGGGTTCAAATCCCGGCTGCGGCGGCTGCATTTTCAATGGAGGCGGAAATGCTGTAGGCCCATGTGCTCAGATTTGGGTGCACGTTAAAGAACCCCAGGTGGTCAAAATTTCCGGAGCCCTCCACTACGGCGTCTCTCATAATCATATGGAGGTTTTGGGACGTTAAACCCCACAAAACAATCAATCAATTGAAAATTTTTATCATTATTTGTTCCTTCAAAAGTTACTTAAATAAACAGATCTAATTAAACAATATTTGAGAACAACAAGAAATAGTCTGACTAACTCCAGGCAGCGATGAGTAACATGCATTTGGTCGCGTCGATATTACGTGTTCCGGCATATTTTTAAACTCTGGGTAAAGTCACGTGCGACACGCTGTATATGCCACGGTGCAGGAGCAAGACGTCTCAGATGAAAAAAGCTATAAAAAAGACCTGGCCAAAGTTCAGATATGTAACGAGGAAGTAAGGCAGAAGTTGCAATAAAGCATGCTTTTATATGCCGCGTCTTTTCAGGGCATAACGCAAAGGCGTTAACACAAACCCTTACCGCACAGTCTACAGAGCACACAGGGGCCGACTACGAAACGGATATGAGACAGTGGCACACTTCTAGTTCGTACAACTTTCAAAGGGGTACGAAAGTGAAACAGTGAAGCAGTTTGTACTGATAAACCATGCTTTGAACGGCGTTAGAATTGTTATGTTCACCACCAGAGCGTCGTGAGATTCACGAACTTAGTACAATCAATAAATTTCAAAGAATTTCGTATGTGGACCGCATTAGCTCAAATAAATTTTCTGTAACTTTGTATGTTAAGCCTCTGGCTTCCTGAGAAGATACAAACACAATGCGCTTAATTTTGTCCGATTAATAACTACGTAAGCCCTAGTAGACGCCACCAAAATCTATGGCGTGCCAGAAACTGGTGCAGGAATTTCAACGCGCTGTAGCCACCAGAATATTTTTTTTGTCATATTTGCGTGCTTTACCATTTACCAAGGGTATTCTAACAGCAAACACGTTTATTTTGGTACTGTGACAAACTAATTTGCCAATACAAGAGAAAATTCTCTCTTCTCTTAGCGTTCCTTTTAAGGTGAACGCTTCAACACAAACAAGATCAGAAAAAGTTATCATGCTTGTGCTTGCCTAATATTGTAATAAGCCCATGTGCTCACATTTGGGTGCACGTTAGAAAACCCCTGGTTTTTTAACGTGCACCCAGATTGGTGGTCGAAATTTCCGGAGCCCTCCACTACGGCGTCTCTCATAATCATGTGTGGTTTTGAGACGTTAAAACCCACAAGTCAATCAATCATTGCCTAATATTGTGGGTCGTTCTTGTTTGCGCCTATGTCTTCATTTTGAAGTTGACGTACCAACAAGGCCAAGCCAAAGTTTTATTTAGGTTCGTTGACAACCTAACGGTACACTTTCGTTTATAGCCTCCTAAACGACATCATTGGTATGGAGCAGCGTAAACATCCGAGACCCCCGAGACGACGCCCATCTCCATGAAGTGCGAAGAACTATGCATGGGCATTGCTGCCCGGAGGTCGGTGCTTGGACGACGGAGGAGACATACGGCTCACTGAAGCAGGGATGCGGTTCTTTGCGCATGCGTAATGTGGTCCTTGTGTACACAGAAGGACAAGGAGGAGGTGAAGAACGAGCACGAGCCCGAGGCTCAACGCCGAACACGCCCTCGCAGCTACAAGGCTGTCATTTTCTCTGAGAGGGGTCCTTCAGTCTACCATAGCCGACGATGATTGCCGCCAGTCCAGCCATCTAAGGCGCGACTGAAGATGGCTGGAGTGATAAGCGACGCTAGCGCGCCTTTCTGAGGAGTTCTGAGTCTCCTGTGTAAGGAAGAAAGAAAGGAAACGTGAAAGGAGTCGTTAGAGGATCACAAGGAAAAAAAATGTTGTATATGTCTCATTCGTTAAAAAATCAACCCATAAGTGTCCATGTAATTGCTAGCACAATAAAAAAAAACAGGCACCAGGTGTTAAGAATCGTCGGCGAGAACAGAAACGGTAAAAATAATCGCCTCATTGAATGGTGGAGTAACACGTAGATGCCACGTGATTACGTCACAACGACAGTGCCAATGACGTCATCGATGCAATATACTGAGACAGCCAACGTCAACGTAATTTGATGAGTGCTTCTTGAAAACATGCAGGGCAAACCTTAGAAAGTCTTTACGGGAAGAATTAAACAAAATATAATAAAACAGCCTGAAATACGATGTAAAAAAACATCTGTAAAAGTACTCACAAGTATGAAAACCGCGCTCGAATGACGAGACAACCTGTACCGCACTGCTTTCTGCCGTTTATTTTTATATTTCAAATCATCAATGCATTCCACTGCAGGTAATGCTAGTGACAAAAAACAACAATACAGTATTCCCTTCAGGCACTGTTATTAAAATGAGTACACTCTAAATTCTTTAATGAGGATCCATCGGTGGACAAGTCTGGTGCCAGGAACCGTGGTAATTCCCGCTCCAACAGCAATACTAAAGCTGCTGCAGTTAAAGCACTCGTAGTTGGATCTCAGTTCCAGACGAGTAGTGCATCTATCGGATTCGAAGGCTCGGACTGAACATCATACCGGTTCTTTCTTGGTGCACTTCATTCTGCGCCTCAATATGGCCGGTGCTTTTACTTTGAAAAAAATTAGAGTGCTCAACGCAGGTGGGTAGCTTGTAAGATTATACACACTTCTATTATGAAAACCACGCTAGAATAACGAGACAGCGGGAACCGCAATTCTTTCTGTTGTTTATTTGTATATTTATGACCATCACTGCTTTCACTGATGCTGTAAAAGTGCACCTCTCATCCTGAATGGTCATGTATCATGTATCCTTACTGTACACCCACCCCTTATGTAATGCCCCCACTCGGGGCCTTTGAGGAAATAAAGTGAAAGTGAAAGTGCGCTCCATTGCGGCATGCATGAAAATGTCCAGGCGGCAACATTGTTGCCTTTGCACCGCAGGACGATGGTATACGATGCAGGGCGCGGTGAACGAGCGAAGCGTTCTGTTGGTTGCTGCCCCGCGGTCTTGAATTCGCCGACATTATTACGCCTAATGGAACCCCTCCCCACCACACCCCGTACACGAAACAAGAGGACGGGGCCTGGTGGGCGAGGATGTTTACAGATCGATCAATCTTTTTACTTTTCCTTCAATGCCTTCTTCGTCTTCCATCGCACTCTCCATCATCGTCTGCACCTATTGGTTACGAAGACAACGTTCTTTCTTTCTTTCTTTCTTTCTTTCTTTCTTTCTTTCTTTCTTTCTTTCTTTCTTTCTTTCTTTCTTTCTTTCTTTCTTTCCTTCTTTCTTGCTTTTCTCTTTCTTTCTTTTTTGTACACTGTATCATACGCAGATACTTACAGAGATCACGAGTTCCTTCAGAGCAAACGCTAGGGTTAAACGAAGCTCACCCGTTTAGGTCCACCGTGGGCAACCCACAAGGTGTTCCCACGAAGGCATCATCATCGTGAGGCGGTCCGGTCCAGTAGCCATGTTGTACCTAATTTTGGGTCAGCTTCTTTTATACAGCTGTTTTTCTTTTTTCTCGTCTCGGGTTTCTTACTTCGTGTTATTTTTTTTTTGCTGACATGTACTTGTATCTTTTTCTCCATTTCTTCGTCGACGGGATTCGTTACGCGCTAAATTACATGCCCCATGCTCTCCTGTTCAACAGTAAATTTATCCTCATTACGTTCTTCAAGGATGCGCTACTGTTGCCTAGGTGGTCTCCGGTGTGCTCGATGCACGGGCGAAGCTGCAATGCTCTCTTAATGCGCAATTTAACTTTGTTATCGCTTCGTCATTGGAAGTGCGTTGTTATCATATTTCTTGAATTTCACTGTTTTCACATCTTCTAGTCACTCCTCTCGTGGAATATGTAGAACCGCCAAAACGATGTTCTCATGAACCATTCGCTTCTGTCATACAACATAGCCGCACATACATAGGCTTTTGGCTACGGGGAGGGGGGGGGGGATTGAATATGACCGTTTGTTTAATCGTATCTTATAATTAAATATTTGCTGGAAGATTTTAAATGAAGTATCTTCAAGTGGGAACCTTCACGAAATGGGTATTCACCAAAAATACACGAAGCTATCTCCGACTAGGCATTTTTAGAAAAGGTATACCTGTAACTTCAATGAAGTTACAGGAAGGTATTTTCAACTGGCTTTTATTTTCAACTAAGATGTCTTCCACAGATACACAGAGGTGTCTTCAAGTAGGTATTTTCAACAAGGCTACAGCAAAGTGTATATTTCTGGGTGAAAATGTGTATATTTCTGGGTGACTTCAACTAAGCTACAGTAAAAAATATACAAAGAGGTGTCTTAAACGAAGTATATTCAACATCATTACATAACAGCATCTTCAACCGGCTATACCTTCAACGTAGCTAACTTCAACAAAGTTACACGAAGGTGTCTTCAAGTGGATATCTTCATAAAGGTCTCTTCAACCAACGCACAAACGTAGTGCTATACCGTGAGTACATCTACACAAAAAGATTTGCAGTGCTGCGAAGCCCCGTTTCAAGGTTAAATGAATATATAGTGCGCTCGCATCAATACACTATTTCTTTAAGTTTACAAGCCTGTTATACGGATATAGCAAATTTTACAACATACATATGTAGCTTCGATGGGGCACCTTCTTCGAAGGTATACATATATGTTCACCTAATATAGTATTAAGAAAGTTGCACGAAGCTGTCTTCCACAAGTATACCTCAACTAAAGGTGCACTTAGGTATCTTCACTGAACGTACCATCAACAAGGATACAATAGGTGTATTCAACTCACTTCAGATAATGAGCTGTACAGTAAGGGTTAACCATCTCTGCAAGATCTCGCCCGTCCAAAGTAGCTGGTGGTGCGAATTCCTAGTTTACCGCTGTAATAACTATAATCACCACTGGCCTCAGCCCCTTCACAACTGTCTTGAAAAATGCTTTTACACCGTGAAGTTGTCCAATGCAGATTAGACTCTCTTACAACACGCATTTGTCCTTGTTGTTTCTCGTTTTTCTGTTATAGTTGATGTCGCTTGACAGCACCAGCTATATATCGGGACTCTGGTTATAGTTTATCTACTTAACATTCACAAACACGCATGACACGCTTTACACATGGCTGACCTCTTTTGCTAATAATAAAGGCTTCGAAGTCCTTCTAATGCACCTATCACGATAGCGTTTTACAAATGTAATGTCTGACAAGCGTTCCTAGTTTACGCTTCGATTGTCATTTGAGCAACGACTTGGCATGGACTGTTGCCTCATGACGTTAGCGAGCCATGCTTTCTCTGACGTCATCGAAACCGTGCCGACGATGCGAGGCGTCGTGCACAGATGCGCAACTTTAGAAAAAAATGCAATCTGAATGTGTAACCCTCCCAGTGGCAAAGTAATGATAACACTCTACGGCATGCGTAAGTATGTGGCAAGGGCTTGGACGACTTAATAAACATGGGCCAAGACTCATGCTTTAACAGTCGACAGACAGGCAGACAGGCAGGAAGGCAGTGAGTACAGGGAAGGGGGGGGGGGTGTATAAATAGAACTGGCTTGACGACACCTTCCTCCAGTTATGTTTCAAAGTGATGCCCATTTATGGGACAGTGGGATAACTCATTAGCTGGCAGCCGCCACTGCCGATTGGGAATCATCTTACGTTCTGTCTGCTCGCACGAACAACTTCGTGAGCAGCAGCGATTACGGAACAATTACGTGATGAGAATTGCATGAACGGACCACCGAGAGCGAGCTTTCTAAACCTGACTCGGGGCGAGCGCACACTGCGGTGTGCTCAAGGGCATTACACAGCGCAGCTTCATTTATAGAGAGACAGGATGATCCTGCTATGTGGTGCAGCATAATTGGCAGGCCACGGCGCTAAGTGGAAGAGCACAGGAAAAGAGTTATGAATTACAACCAGCTCGGCCAAGTTTTCTATCGTATATACCGCAAACGTGACGCTTCAGTGAGGTATGTATGAGAAGCTGAAGTAATGCAACAGCTGTTGCCAATACAGTTCCTTCCAGTGTTGTCTAGAGGGAACTCTGGCGTCAGTAGAGGGTTTCAGCACTGCGTACGCTGCGTACGTGGCGGCGTTGCGTACGTAAGGACGCCACGTTCTGCGTAGTATGCATTCGCAGACCGCAACGCGCACGTAACGCAAGGCGCTTGCGTGATGCGTACGTAGCACCATTCCGCAGTACTAAAACTCTCTAGTGTCTATGGTAGCTAGAACGCACGACGATTCAGCCAGAGTGGAACACAGATTAGCTTAAGCTTAGTTCTCTTGGATTCGTGTTACCTGCATTCGCTTTGTCGCAAGACGAAGTTCAGCAAATGCTCTGCAGTTCCTCTTTCTTTCCTTGAAGTTTTTCAACCAAGAAATAAAGCGTCTCAATTTGGCGTTTATTTCATCCGAAACAATTACCAAAACACAAAATTAAACAAATCGAAAAGAAAGACAAGAGATTAGGCAAATATCCGTATTACCCATGATTCCCATGATGACTGAACGATCGCAGCGCCCGAGTTTCCAATGCGTTAATTGTTGGAGAATCTATGGTGTGACCTGCATGGCTCAGATTGTGCTACGTAATTGCCGATGCTCAATGTGAGGGAGGGGGCGAAATGGTAATTAGACATATCGGTAATTTAGACATATCGTCCTCTTCGCAAGCCTCACTTTTTGTATTATAATGGGATTGAGAAAGCTGTACAGAGTTCCCATGGGAAGATGGAATGCAACCTCCCCGCACCACGGCGCGCCTCTGTCGTACTTGCAAGGGTATCTGTGTGGATGGCCGTACATGAATTTCTGCTGAATCATTGCGTGGTAGTGACGAACGCGTGAATCAGATGGATTTTAACTGCGTGTAAGCTGTGTGTGAGAGTGCTTGCCGAATGCGCTCCACCCCATTTTAATTCTTGTATTTGCTTCAATCTCGTGGTTAGGCTCCATGGTTATTACCTGTCCTAAGTAGACTGAAATCACGATTGGTAGATTGCCACTTTACCTCAAGGGGAAGGTATATAACAGCTTCATATTGCCGGTAGTTACCTACGAAGCAGAAACTTGGAGGCTTTCAAAGAGGGTTCAGCATAAATTGAAGACATTGCAGCGAGCGATGGAACGAAAAAATAATAGGTGTAACCTTAAGAGACGAGAAGACAGCAGAGTAGATCAGGAAAAAAAACGGGGTAAAGAATATCATAGTTCAAATCAATAAGATGAAATGGACATGGACCAGGCAGGTAGCGCGTAGGCAGGATAGCCACTGGTCTTGAGGGTAACTGGCTGGATTCCCAAAGAAAGCAAGCGGGTTAGGGGGAGACAGAAGGTTAGGTGGGTGGATGAGATTTGCGGGTATAAAGCGGCAGCAGCAAACACAGAACCGAGTCTACTGGCGAAACATGACTGCGTCAGATGGCGCAGATGACTGCGTCATTTACACCACTATTTTCGCAGATGACTGCGTCATTTACGCTACAATACGCGGTATTGATGACCAATTAAAACTCAATTCTTCTTTACAAAACATTTCCCAGTGGTGTGAGATGTGGGGAATGGAAATAAATGTGTCTTTAACCGCGTTCATAGGTTTAACCAAGAAAAAACAATTTTTGTCATTTGTGTACAATCTTAATGGTTCCAATATTAGCAAATTTGACAAAGTAAAATTTCAGGGCGTCACATTCTCGCAATATTTAAAATGGGAACAGCACATTACCTACACATGTGCCAGGGCATTTAAACAACTCGGATTTCTGCGTAGAAAATTGAGCAAAGCACGTTCAGCTGTTAAACTAACCGCCTACGAAACCCTGGTCAGGCCCATTCTAGAATACGGAAGTATAGTGTGGGACCTTCATCAGAACCATCTCCGCGAAAAACCTAAAAAATTGCAGAACAGGGCCCTTAGGTTTATATACTCAAAATACTCCTGGCGTGACAGTGCAATGGACATGCGTCATCAAGCGCACCTAGCAACTCTGTCTAGCCGGCGTCATGTTGCTTCCATGAAGTTTTTTTTATCTACTTTTTCACGGTCACCTTAAAATCTGTAAAGACGACTATATTCATCCGCCTGGCCACCGTTCTAGTAGGACGAACCATGATAATTGTATACGTCCCTTCAGTGCCCACAGCAATGTTTTTAAATATTCCTTTTTCCCTCGCGCTGTCACCGCTTGAAACGCACTACCAGGTGAAGCTGTTAATATTACAAATATTGATGAATTTCGTTATTTTGTGGAGCAGTTAACAGAGCCAGTATAGTTACGTTTTGCTGTTCTTTTTGTTGCGATAACGAAAAACACGTGTTTTGCAGTCGTGCATGGAAATCTTTATACATATATATTGTTTTTGATGCGTAGTACGTGGTTTTTATCCTATTTTTTCTCTTTTTTTTTCTCGTCTTCTATTGTATGGGAAGAGCACCAATGTAGTATTGTTGTACCAGCTATTTTAAGTGTTTCGCTGTTGTGCGTATCGTCCCTCAAAATATTGTATTTCCAGAGAAAGAAAGAGAAACGAGAAAAGAGGAAGGCAGGGAGGTTAACCAGATGCTAGTATCCGGTATGCTACCCTACACTGGGGTTGGGGAATAGAGGGTTGAAAGAGAAAGGGAGAGTTAAAAAAATAAATAAGAGAAAAACACCGACACACACGCACACACAAAATCAGTCCACTCAGAGGCGTTCCGACAGGCCAGTAGTTCGTAAGAAGCCCAGTAGCGCTTGCACGGCTTTCTTCTGTGACGATGAGTCATGACGATGGCGCAGTATCCTTTCTTCTGACAGCGGCTGGTCATCTAACCTGTTTAGTTTATCAGAAAGGTGTTGTCTTTCCAGGTTGTATTTCGGGCAGTCACATAGGATATGTCGATTTGTTTCTTCCAGAACTTTGTATCTAAATGGTTACCTGTGATGATGTATGCCCGCTTCCTGTATGGGTCTGCAGAGGACCTACAGTATTGTTAAATAAATAAATAAATAAATAAATAAATAAATAAATAAATAAATAAATAAATAATAAATAAATAAATAAAGAAACATGGGAGAGGCCTTTGTCCTGTAGTGGACGCAATCAGGCTGATGATGATGATTCCGTGTTTGAAGTTCATCACCAACATCACGTAGAACTCCACGTACAACCTGTCCGACACAATCACACATCCAAGTATCCAAGTGGAACGTGCCACGTGGCAGAAGGCAGTGCGCTCACAGTGTTACTTCTCCGATTGCAACGTGGTCGAGTTTCACTCTCCTTTTTTTTTTGCCTCTTATCGTAGATGGTGGAGAGGCTTGCTTTGTGAGGTCGTTGTGCCGCACTCTAAAGGCACGCCTCGCAGGTATGTATTGGGTCCTACGCAGGTTTTTGAGCGTTTTAGGCAGAGGTAATCGGCTTAAATGGAAACGCTATCGGGACTACAAGAAGCCGCGTTTTGCTGTAACCCGGGCCCCTTCAAGGCATCCACGGTACACATATACTCTGGCTTACGTGCACGCCCATGCATCGCAATATCTCAAATCTAAGATGAGTCGAGTATAGGCCCGGAAGATACGAAAAATCCGAGAAAAGAAAACCTATAGTGGGATTCCCAGCGCGTTTCCCAGCTCACATTCGCGCTATGTCGCACTGGTGCAATGATGGCAAAATGAAAAAAAAAAAAAACCTTAATTCGTTGATTCGTAAAACAGTGTTACCACTTTGTTTTCCGACAAGTTGCGATTTTATTTCGGCATCACAATGTAATATACGTTGGCGCTATGTGGCCCGAAACTAAGTTAAGATTATAAAAGACGTAAACTTTAAAGACGCAAATTTGAACTATGGGGGGGGGGGGGGGATTTTTATACGAGTACTAAAATGTAAGCACATGGTTGAAAAGCGGCCGTCGCAAGTTAGGAATTCGATCCCGTGACCTTCGAAACAGCGGTGATGCACCATAACTGTAGGCTGCCTCGGTGGGTCGTTGGGGCCATAGCAACGACCCACCAAGAAAGAAAGAAAGAACGAAATAAATAAATAAATAAACAAATAAATAAATAAATATATAAACAAACAAAGAAAGAAAGAATGAAAGAAATAAAGACGACGATTATCCAAATGTCCTCTGCTTCTTGACGAACAATTTTGTAACCTTGACAGTGGGGTTGCTTTAAAAAAAAGGTGTCATGTTTCGATTCGTCCATGCCGACGACCCACCCTACTTACGATAAGTTATTCGACTTTTTCTTTTTCACTCGCATATCCTAGCAATGACACGCATAATGCAACCTCGTTTCCATACCAGTTTTTCGCAAGTTGGCGCACAAACTGTGCTTTCTCTGTGATAGATTTAAATAAGACCACGTCAAAATGCTCGCTAAAACACATCGACATACCATGGAATACATTTGCACTCGTATTAGCCGAGATACCAAGGGGTCGGAACCTCGTCAAGCATATTGGATAGCGTTCGCTAATGAGGGTACCGATAATGGTGTTTGTTGCCTTATCGTTACGAATGGCACTCAAAGCTGAGAATGAGTCTTAATTGTGCGTATGATGTTGTCTATATACAGTGGTCAAAGCGTGTACTCCGTATAGTATTGTGCGTTTGGTTGTGAATGTAGCAGCCATGCACTGAATACGTTGAGCGTCTGTGTGCGATGCGATAATAAAAAAAAATTCTCAATTCCTGCAGTGTTCTTTACGCCATTCGCGAGCATATTCTTCCAGCCAACAACTCTCGAATGACAATCATCAGTCATGTACTCATTAACGAGGTGATTGCATCAGCGAAAGACCGCGCAGATGGCAAAGAGGATTTGATCTGTTTGGCACGTAGAATGAAGTTGGAGACCGACGCTACACTGCAGTTGTAATGACTTCCTATGTACTCCAACAGGACGGAGAATACAAGTCATACATGAGCAATCGGCCGCATTAAATTAGTGTTACGTTCCTCGTTTTCCTCGGCCGTACAACTATACGAGGCTGATGCCCAGCAGAGCTGCTAAAATGCTGCTGCGCTCGTCGAAACATTCCGAGATGTACACGGTTACTTTGGCTCAGTCTTCGCTTATCAGTGTGCTCCACATGCTCCTCCAACTTTCTTGCTACGTTTGTTTTTTTTGTTTTTTTGTTCATATGATTGGGGGTTCATTTATTTTTCCGTGAGCACCATCGCCAGAAGCCACAAATCCTGCTATGATTGCCTCTTTGGAAGCACTGAAGCATATCACAATGTGGATTAGTCCCGACGACCTTACGTATATCGCCATGCACATGGGCTACGCAGAATTATATACTGTGCAGAGCAGTGGAAAAGAAAAAAAAAACGCCACGCCTGCGCAGAAGGCGCAGCACAGTCACAGGAAAGCTAGAAGAGCGGCCTTTCAGAGCCTTTTATAAACACTCATTAGATAACTGCTGCAAGCACACTTGCTTGATACCCACTGTGGCATTAATAATGAATATTTTTGTGTAGTAGGCCGGCCCTCGCTATGCTACTTTTCGTCATTCTTCTGAGAAGCGTGGTATCGACAAACCCTTGCAATTAATTGTGTGCCAATTGTTCATGCAGTGGCTGATGACGATGAGGAATTTAGTCTGAAATGGGTATGTGACACAGTTAATAGGTGAAAAATAACGATCTTTTTGACGGGTTCGAGCATTGGACGATCCGCTCGTTATACGCTATTCGCACTGTGCGACGACTGGTTGTTCTTTCGCTGTTTTAAAACGCTTTATAAGTAGTGCTAACGTGATTCCTTTCCCGACATTCAAGCCTGCCCAAGGCAAGTTTGCCAACAAGTCCTAAGCACCGGCGAGGCTCAGTGGTAGAATACTAGGCTGGCACTTGGCGGACTCGGTTTACAGCCCCACTGCGTCATTGGTACTAGTTTTTCCCCCCAATTTCGTGCGTTGTAATTACGGACACTGGCGCGTGACAGTGCGTGACTAAGACAGCACGTGACTAACTACGACAGCACGTGACTCGAGTTTTAATCTCATAATAGCTTTCGCTGTAAAAATAGATGAAGCTCTTCCTGGCTCGGGGACAAGCTAAACTTGGCCTGAACTGCTACACTCTTTCTCCTATCACATTGATGCCTCCACGCATTTTTTTCAACCTCTATGCTGTTTGTTGGAACTGCTTACAGTGCAATGATTAAGTTGATAGAGGCAACGGCATCAGTCATGGATTCATGTTCAGAGAACAACAAAATATGGCAACGTCCAACGAGAATTCACCTCGATATCGAAGGTGACAATGTCATATCAGAAACAGCTTATCGTTCACAAGCCTCATGATCGAGCGAGCATAAAGTATTGGAAAACCTGTATAAAGCCCAAGTTATCAAAGTTTGATTTCAGCAGCTTCCAAAAAAAAAAAAACATTCTGGATTCATGCTACATCCGTCGCTGCATATCGGCTTGCAACAAAAACCATAAAAGATATCTCTTATCTTTGCGACAACCATAACAGATATAAGTAACTAGCAATGAATTGGGCGGCCTCCACACCTGTGACGGCTGTGAGTACTGAGAATGCCACCTGCACAGGTGGCGAAACGGCCCTGTCACGGTGGTCTAGTGGCTAAGGTACTCGGCTGCTGACCCGCAGGTCACGGGATCAAATCCCGGCTGTGGCGGCTGCATTTCCGATGGAGGTGGAAATGTTGTAGGCCCGTGTACTAAGATTTGGGTGCACGTTAAAGAACCCCAGGTGGTCAAAATTTCCGGAGCCCTCCACGACGGCGTCTCTCATAATCATATGGTGGTAACTGGGACTCAGGTGGCGAAACGTCTACGTGAACTTTTTATATACTTGTTCAGTTAAGTGGGAGCAAATGTGTAGAATCATAATTTGATAAGGCCGTGAAAGACCAAATGCACAAATACAACCGTTTCGATGCGCATGCATCAGCCACAATACTGTTCCTTTAGTTGTTAAATATACTCAAGCCCAAAATGGTAACACCGAAACATATCCTGTAATATAGTCTATGCGAAGCCGGTGCGTTTTGCCTGCTGACTAAATTTGCGATGATAAACGACCATGCTCATTGCTATTACTGCTCTTCGAGTGTTACTTGCTTGTACTTTGAGCCTTCCTGTTGCTGGACTCAAGTTCGCCCTATAGGTAACCTTATCTTGACCAGTTTCAGCGCTTTATACTTCGACAACCACAGAAGAACATCTACAGGCCGACGGTAAAGCGAACGTATAAACAACCCATAGTACGCAAGGTTGACCTGCGTCATGCGTTCTCAAGTCACAGTGTTGCTGGTGGTGTTGCCTAAGATGCGTAACTAAGATACTTCGAAACATGCCGTAGCCGTTTTAACTCCCATGGAACAGTGTTTAAAGACTATCTATGACATGGAAAACCACTTAAAGGGAACATGTTCAAACTTCGATGGTGAGGTGGCGGAGGACCGAGTGATATCGCGCAGGGTTTAACGAATTAGGCGAAGAGTTTTGTTGTCCGTTCGAATGACCGACTTTTGCTGTTTTCGCTATTCATTCGAGATTCATCATCAGTTGAATATGCCTGGGCTAGGAGTCTAGACGGGAACTCTCAATACCATGCCGGAAGCAAGACGAAAAAAATCTAGGGGACGGTAGCGCAGATAGAAATCACATAGAGGAATATACTGCATAATAATTATTTGCTTCCCTATACTTTGTGTCCCATTTGCAGAAAGGTGAGTGCTGAAATTATGGTGATTACTTCAAATTTGTGGAGTGCGTAGGTAAGTTTTCTTAAGCTCAATTGGTGATGCTCCTCGTTCTGCTTAACGGTGAAGAACGGACTGATAAGACCATTCTGAATTGCGTAGGAGTCCTAGAAGAAGGTGGGTATCGGGTCAGTGATCAAAAGTCGAGTGGTAACCTGTAAGTCAATAGTATAACATTAATTACTTCTGCAGGTTTCATAACTATGATTTTACTATGAGACGTGCCACAGTGGCGGACTGTGGATATTTTCAACCACCCACTTACTGCATCAATTTTTATAACATAGCTATGAAGGCTGATGGTCAACTCTAACTCCAATATATGCTCAAGATTAGCGAACACTATTCAGCACAACTCAACAACAGCTAGCAGTCTTTGAACGCTTGCAATGCTGGTGTGCACTATGTTTGTGCACTTTGTGCACAAACATAGTGTGCACAGAGTGGTCAAATTGCGTACTAGGAACAGGATGTCTATATCATTTTCAACACTTGAAGTGAAGCTTAAGAGTTTTACATTTAATTTGTATGTCTTACAGTACTTCTGATCGTTTTCACCACTAATTCTAACTCTTGTATTCTAGGGAGTCCCTTCACTCAATGATTCACCTTCACTCGAGAAAGCCGATGGAAGTGCCGCTCTAGGCAGGACAAGTCACTGCATATCAACGATAATCTGCTTTGATTATTGAGTAGCGTAGCGTCATTTTCAGCCGAGAAGCGGCGCAGTGCTTAACTCTCCCAAGTGAAAGGTGAAAGTCGAGTCAATGAGCGTTTGTGATGTAAGTCGTAATACGTATGTTTTTTTTGTTTTTGTTGTTGATAAAAAAGGCAGATGTTGGAGGGACGATGAAAGGTTGATGAGATAAAAAAAATTGCGGAGGCCCTGTGTGCACGAATTCACCTTTTTTTTTTGCGTGGTTGTTCTGAACCCAATTTCCTTCTTCGTGCTCATCCGACGAACCCGCTACACTTACAGAAACTATAAACAAATAAAAGGGAACGTTCAAGACATATCAGTGTTCAAAGTGCCTGTCATTCCACACCGATCGTAAACACAGCTGTAGGACACACTTCACCATGGCTTGCTACTTCCGGTCATCTGCGCCTTTTACTTACCGCAATGACGTGCGCAGGGCCGTGGGCACATTCACTAAAGTGTTTTCTCTGTAACCACGCGTTAACTCAGGCACCTTAGAGTAAGCCGTCAGTAATGAAGACGTTAAAGCGACTAATGCTTCGTTTTCGTCCGCATGATGGGCGTTCTGAAAGCAATTCAGTTGCGTTGATTTCTGTGTTTACCGCGTCCACGTGGACACGCCTAAACCTTGTTCCCGTATATAGCGGCGCACTTTGCGTAACTACAGGCCTTGGTTGTGCTTAAACTTTCATATCGACTGCTTACGTCCTTTCAAGGCTTCCGCAACAGGGGTGACCGGTGGATGAATGACGGAGTGCTGCTCAGCTAACATGGTGTGTGGAAGAAGCCGGAAACCTTGAGGGGGGCATCGGGATGGCGGCGATTCCCCTTCGTTTGCGGTTTTACGCCCGAATGCAAAAGCTGTGCTTTGAAGCTGGTGCCTTCAACCGGGGCTGCGGGTGCATCAAGGAAGACATTTGGACTCATTGCATTTGATTATCATTGTTTGCATTTCCTTTGCATTGGTTATGTGGTTACAAGAGGGAAAAGAAGAGAAAAGGGAGCCCCGTAACTGTCTGCATCTGATGCGACACCTCTACAGTAGCTCACAAGGGATGGGGGTAAGGAGGGATTAAAAGGATAGGATTAAAAGGTAGAGAGAGAGAGAGTGAGAGGCGCAGGGACAGGGAGCGACGTAAGTAAAGAGAGGATAGCAAAGATGAACACGGTCACAGGAGTCCGAGAGCGGGGCACCACTGGTGAGAGCTCTTGTCGGCAACAGGAAATGGCGTAGGGCTAATCCAGTCGGCCAGAGCTACGCTGTCGTCATCGTCGTCGGGGACCGGCGTTAGGAGTAGGCGTAGGACCAACCCAGTCGGCCGGAGCTGCACTGTCGTCGGAGATCGCGAGGGCACAACCGGTCGGCGCGGAATCCAGTGAGCGAGTCTTCCTTTTCATTGCTGCGTTATTAAACATATGATCACCGCGAGTGTCCAGAAGTGCCGAAAAGCTCAGTGTATATTTTTTAAACACGCAAGCACGTTCATCATCAAAATAGAAATAAATGGAATAATGGCAGCCACTTCCTGGTAAATGCCTTTTTCGTTTGCTATGGCAATAATGCGAATACTGAGAAAGTAAAGGTGTAGCAGTTTGTTCAGTGAGCTTAAAAGTTAACCATTCTAACAGTGTTCTCTATGGTTACACCCACATGTACGATACATGCTTAGGGTGTAGTTAGGGTAACACTCGTCCCAAATTGATGTTCGAAGAACTGAAAGACTCGGTTTCTGATGGACCTTTTTCATTCCATTGGCTTATGATACCATGGCAAGTTAAATTCTTCCCAAATTGAGTGAAGCTAAAAATTATGGTGCGACGCGATAGGCTGTATCAGCTACGAATCTTGGCCTCCTATCCACAGTAGCGCCAAAATCTGTCATGATGGTGCCATGAACCCAAAGTCCATGGCCACTGCCTGATTTTTGCATTGCGACCTTCATCGTTACTGCTGCCACCGCAAGATGCCGCGACAAGCATCCGAAGGTCATGACGCTCGTTGATGTCGAAAGGTTGTAGCTTATTGTTCCGTTTTCATATCCCCTCTGTGTCTATCTCAGCGCACTCGTTCGCACGAGAGGAGAAAAAAACAAAAAGAAATGAAGCTCGTATTTTAGGGACTCAAGACTCAAGAGCTTTTTGTGGTGGTCTCTTTGGGACTCACAAGACTTCTTTTATGAAACCATTTCATTATTACATGAAAATGTTCTACAGAGCCCTTTTAAGGCTGGTTTATTATAGCGTACAAACCAACACTCACTCCAACTCCGCAACAACTAGCTAACCAAGACGAAACAACGCTGCCTCTAACTGCACAAAAGCTTCTCATACAATGACGGAACTACTACCTTTACATTATTGAGCACTGCAAATATTTGTTTTCTTTCTGTACACAAGGATACATGCGCGCACGACCACAAGTATATGCCCCCTACGTAGGCTTTGCTGACACTGCAGTAATTTACTATTGCGAACAGCTGCGTCGGCTCTTGGTTAAGATTCAGAGGTTGCAGCATCCGTTTTAAACAGCAAAACTTTTTTATCTTACCTCGCGCAACTGATTTTTCGGGAATTTCTCGCAGAAACTTACTGACGGTTCCGAAGCAAAGTAGAAAAACAAGGAGTATTCTTCAACCAAACCACTCTCCCACTTTCTTTAGCTCCAACGATACCCTTTTATTTTCCTTTTCTTACTCCTTCCTCATCTTTCTTGTCCCCTTCCCTAAGCCCCCAGTGTAGGCTATCCAACCGGATGTCATTCTGGCCAACCTGTCTGCCTTCTCCCTTTGGCTGCATCCTTCGCCATCTTGAATGATACCTTTTGCGGTAAAGGCTTTCACGAGATGTTCGTGGGAATTATGCCCACTCTGTGAGCTGGCGTTATATTGAGTGTGTTTGCTGTAGACGTTAATATTTCAAATATTGGTGGCTAGTTTTCTTCTTAGCCGAGATGGATAATAATGTTGTGATCATTAGAAAGGTTGAATATTGAATGACTGTTAATAATGTTAGAGTGAAACCAAGCATCGGTTAAACAATAATCACCCGTGATAATCGCAATATTATGTACAAAACGTAAACCTATAAAACTATACCATGTATTGGGGCACCCATTGTGGATAGCAAATCGATGTGGTACTCGTGATTTCCGAACTAAGCCGACGTTCTTCTAGAGCACGGGTATGTCAGATTGTTTATAAATCATACGCACCGATTTCATGTAAAACAAGTTCAAGTACATCTTCGAATATTAAACACCGCATCGCGGCAATACGCACTTCATAAAAAGCAACCCAAGGCTCAGTAACGTTTCCATTTTCACTGATCATTTTCATTTTGCGCATCGTTTAGAAACCGATGCTCGTTTTTCATTTCCCACTGCTTCTGGCGTCAGAATTACATTCGACCATTCCGCGAAGGAGCTGACCTTTATGGCGCTAATGATCCTCCAGGTCAGGCGTTCAATTCCCAGTCACGCTTCCCACGACAGGCGCAAAAATGAAATATTGCTGATACGACACAGCTTCATTTTTCATTTTTTTTCTCTTTTTGCCGCCACAGTATTATCAGTGAAATTCAGTGCGAATACTGAGAAACAACCGGTTACCTAAAGGAACATAAAAATGGGCCACAGCATGACAAATAAGGACAAAAGAAAAGTTACACTAACACCTAACGCCTACATGCATTGATCACCGATTACGCCCTTTGCTTCTCATCCTATTATTATTAAGGCCGAAGGCGTGCTCTTTTGCCGGAGATATTCATATGCATTCACCAAAGGGTATTCGCAGCTGCAGGGCTTCTTTGAATGCGCCCGACCACCTCATTAGGAAAACTTAACTGCGCATTTAATGCCACTGGGGCGGCACAACCTAAACCACTTGCACAGCTCACATCGTTTCATCAAAATGTTGCATGATCCGCCATAATAAATTATCGTGTGCCTTTATTGCCACAGGTGGTGTGTGTGCGTAAACGTGTGTATTTCGGGAGGGGACAGGTAAGGAAAGGGCATGATATTGTTACGGGGAAAATACGTGGAAATACGTAATATTGTTACGCGGAAAGGGCATGATATGTTACGTGGAAATTGTGTTACGTGATTTCGGCTCATGGGTCTCAAAGCAAATGCGAGGAGTCTTGTCAAGATAGAAAATGACATTCGCAAGTGTAACGGTTGGGTCCCAGCCATATTGCTTGCTGACACGCTCGTACATACTGAGCCACTTGTCCACATTCGCGTTTTCCTCTCCAGTAAAAGTACCGGGATAATGGGGTTGCGTTAGGGTGACGTACCGGGTTGCTGTCATTACTGAAGTAGGTGGCGAAGCCGTATCCTCACCCGGAGCCATGGTAGCACACTTAAGGAGGCGTCCACTGCGTAGCTCCGTAGTCAGAAGAGTACCCAGCACCTCCACCAAAAGATTACGTGGAAAATAACAGTAGACAGTCTACAGCCTATACGCAGCTCACAGACAACATCCACTTCTCCACTCTCAGTCTGAGGTACCTTTTTTGGGTATGTCCCACTAGGCCCTGTTTCAGTCAGCCGAAATCACGTAACAATATGAAGAAGGTTGACGTAGAAGATATCTGTAGTTGAAATTCGCACATGCCTAGGTTACGTGAATATAAAATAAAACATATGTCTATGAACAACCACACCTGCCGCTATTGCGACCGTATCGTGCGGTGAAGACTGCTCTTAATTTTGGTTCGTAGTTATGTCCGCTAAGAGACTCTAGTTTAGAGCTGTGCAACTTCAGCAAAAGTCGGCATAATATAGCGCGAACAGTGCCCGAGTATTGAGTGTCGTTTTATAATACAAATGGCGTTCGGAAGCTGATACACATTTTCAACGCGTTGAAATAACTATACCAAAAACTTCTTATCTACAGCTCATATACATAGTATATATATATCCGCATATTGCAGTTTTGCATACAGCTTTGTCTTGAGGATTTCGCGATTTCAAAATGTTGCCTGCAGAATACTCTAGAAAAATAGGTCCACTGCACTTCCACGCTCATGAGCGCCTAAGCATGCGCACATGACGTCTGTTATCCCGTTCAAGCCATTTTATCTATCATACCGAACGCACCTTGTACGAATAATTGACCTCAGCAAACATATTGCAAAAAAGACCTTCATGTACACCACGACTGTGCCGCACGTTCACCACGTGTACGTTGTAAATCTAACATTTATGTTTTATACGGGATATCTACCTAACGTTTCGAATGTGCACGCGTTACATATTAAAAACATTTTTATTTCGGCAGCCATTTGTTGGCTGTGACAACGTTGACCGTTGCAAAAATTGATGGTAATGAACGTTTTACAGATGTGCCGTATACGTTTATGTGAAGGTTTAACTAAGGTTTCCTCCAGGATAATGATGCAGGGATTGTGGTTCGGTGGGAAGAGCTACTGTAAGCCTTGGCTATTACGACGTACCAAAAAAAAAAGAATGATCGCACTCTAACCCACTTACTCGACAGAATACTTTCAGCACGAAATATGGTGCTGGGAACAAGCTAGTAAATACGGTTAACAGCAACAAAGCCTCATGGTCTGAATGATACTGGGCACCCTTCTCTATTCTAGCCCACCTAAACAGTTCTGGGGATAAGCTCACGTTCCTTTTCGAAGACGACAAATCATCTGCATGCGCAAATTGTGTGGAATGCGTAGGTAAGTCCGCGGAGTAATTCCTGATTCCACCGCCAAGTAGGCCAGACGACAAGTGCTCTATAGGGCTGCTGAAGGCCAATTAGCGTCGACCAGTCTTATGCGGCCAGACGTACTCGCACGCGTCTAACTAGAAGCCTCCAGCTGCGTTTCTTAACCAGCACGTAAGCATGTTCATCGTTGAAACTGTACCAGGAGTAGGTGAAGTTAACCCGTTCTTAAAGAATAAAAGGCACAGCAACGTAGCTCCCTGATACAACGATACCTGCCACGCGCCTAACCAGGCATGCCCTGCTATTAAACGTTCTGTAGAACATATAAATCTGCCAGCCTCGCAGACCATGGCATACAGTCAAGTGTTTAACCAGAAGCCCCCTATTGAACATTATAGCCAATGCGTGGCTTCTTCTAACCACCCGGACCAGTGGACACCTGCCAAGTGTCTGAGCAGACGCCCCTAGTAAGCGTTATTGCAGACGCGTGCTTTCACAAACATTTAAGGCCATACATGTGAAGACGCTGTCCAGGAGCTACATATTCGCATATGTTCTACTAGACAACGAAGTCATCTAGAAAGCTTTGCCGCCGTTATAAAATAGATATGCAGTGTACTGAGAAGGGGTGCTCAAGTTGAAAAAGTGGCTTCCAGGCGGCAGCTGTCTCGGCCACATCCTCGTATCGATGTATACGTCCGATAGATGATAGGCTAGCGTTCCATGCTCACCATTACCCTTATCTCGCAACTGATGTTATCACACCGGTGGTAGGCCTGTGTAGGATAATTCGTTTCTCGCTTTCACTTCGCGTGCATGTTAATGAACCTTTTCTGAATAACCGGAATGCTGTCTCTGTCAGAAATATAGTAATTTATGGTCCACGATTGCTCCCCTCGGTAATTGCTCCGGCTGCCGTGCATCTCTTATTGGCCAAGTAGGCGTTTTTATCTTTTGCGAAGATGGGTAGAGGACGGCACTTTACATAAGGCTGCGACTATTGATCGCTGGAGTTTGTGGATCAAAATGTTCTTAGCGTGCAGAGCTGCACGCGTTAGTCAGATCATGTAAGAATTTTTGCAAATCACTTTTACAGCACACGTTGCGGTGCGTGCGTGCGCACGTGCGTGCATGTGTGTGTGTGTGTGTGTGTGTGTGTGTTTGTGTGTGTGTGTTTGTGTGTGTGTGTTTGTGTGTTTGTGTGTGCGTGTGTATTTATTCCTACTTTGCGAACTTGCACTCCCTTTTCGGCAAACTTGTACCTACGTGGAGCAACGTCAGAGAAAATGAGTGAAATATACGGTGCCACGGCACCTATGGCACGTCGCATGGGTAGAGAACTACCAAAAAATTGTGTTCTTTAACAGCGTGCTTTCGGATAGGTTCTTGTTAGTAAGCTTTGCCTAAGCGTAATAGCACTGACAACTCGGTATAAGGATGGTATTTGTTTTGCTGGCTTGTGGCGCTCGTCAGCAACATGAGAAACTGTATCACATTTAAAAGTTTATTTGAAGTTTATTTAAGGTATGAGTACCATGCATTACTAGGGTATAATCGCCAAATGGTTCTTCATTAAACCGCACATCGTATTAGAGCAGCGTATGTACCTTAGGCAGACCTCCAGTGATAAAAGCGTTATCAAGTTCAGGGAGACGATGTTGCTTTGACACAATCTAAAGAAAGACACATAAATAACGGTAAGAAATTCCGCCCAAATGTTTTGGGCGGTAAGAATTCCGTTTAAATAGAAACAGCGATGTTGCATATGCAGTTAAAGACTTGTTATTGCGCAGGAAACGTCGAACTCTTTGTCGAACTACCTTGGCTACTCGATGTGTTGTACAGTACAAATTTCCAAAGCCCTCCGCTTCAAAGTGTATCATAATGGTATTGTAGTTCCGGCTCATAAAACCTCAGATACGGTATATACCTACGTATTTTCAATGTCGAGAGATATTTGTGGGGCGATCAGTATTTCATTACGTAATGTCCAGCCACTCTATACTGCCCACAGGCCAGTGTTTGGGCACTTCGGTCTTCTTAAAACAGGCGTGGCGAAATCGGGTCGCCTATCGGTGGTCCTTCTTTTCGAGGCATAAGGCGAAGCCTATGGTCAGATGATTTGCTGCGTCGCGCGACCGGACACAGGAGTGAGCTGATGGCAGGTAGGCAATCAGTGGAAGCGGGCTCGAAAACGACGGAATTGGCAAACCATAGGTATCTTTGTTTAGGTGACGCAGTTCTGGTAAGAACTGTCTGATATTCTTCGACATTCGTCCCTGCGAGTCCATGGTCTTTGATTGGAATGATGGAGCAGCGTAGAATGATTTGGAACAATACACGCACAATTCCGTACTGAGCAAGAAAGAAAAATTACGAAGCTTGCGCAAAGCCACGGAAGCCTTGAAGAGGTAAAAATACACAATTTCGAAGATAAATCTGGCTGCTTCTAGCTTGTTTCCCAGCCCTCTAAGTAGGTTATGCGGATTATCTCTAGGTTTCTTCAAGGTCGTTTTCAAGCTTTAGCTAGGTGTTGTTAGGTTGTGTCTAAGCTTATTTTCAGGGCAAATAGGATTGTTTAAAAAGCAGGCATAGGCACGACACGTGCTTGTCATCGTGGGCGTGAGCCTTCCATTGCATCGGGGTCTTCCCAGAACGCCCTTGCTTTTCCTGTTTCGTACCACTGTCTAGCCGTACCTACTCGGGGTGTTCAGCTGGCAGCCATCGCTTCGCAGTCTTTTGTTGGGGTAGCTGCCGCCTTCTTTAGAATTAGTAGACCAGTGGTGAGTAGTGGACAATGGCCAATTTTTGTGGCAAATACCCGTTTGTTGAAATATTGATTGATATGCGGGGTTTAACGTCCCCAAACCACCATATTGTTATAGGAGTGGAGAGATCCGGAAATTTTGACCACCTGGCGTTCTTTAACGTGCACCCAAATCTGAGCACACGGGTCTACAACATTTCCGCCTCCATCGGAAATGCAGCCGCCGCAGCCGGGATTCGATCCCGCGACCTGCGGGTCAGAAGCCGAGTACCTTAGCCATCCGTTTATCAGGATAATAGTATTTTCGGGAACGTGTTAAACAAGGAACGATTTCCCAAGCAGCTTCGCTCCTAAATGTCACATGTTCCTGTATGCATTCGCCTAAAGAAAACATCTTTCTTTGCGTCTCATTTAAATGCATCGCCCCCCCCTTTCCCATGTCTTTCAGAGCTTTGCGCACCTAACGCCATTTCGCGCTGCTTTAAGGTCATAGGCACTGCGAGCTTTTTCTAAGCTAAAACATAACCATACGCTTGGGTGATTTCGCTCGTGCTTAAATAAGAATAAAACAGCGCCGAAAGGACAAGTCGCAGAAAGACGCATAGAGAGAGCGCTGTGGTTGGCATCTTAGGTGTTGGTTTCGCAGCTCATTTCGGATCGACGCGATCGTCACCAGGCGGCGACGTGGCGGTCAGGCTTAGCCTGCCCGTCCCAGCGTGGGAAAAGCCCATGGCCGTGCGCTTGTCGCGTCTTTCATGACTGTAAATGAAGTTCCTTTATATATCCATGTCATGCGATAACACCGTCGTGCGAAGTCATAGTGAAGATATGATGGGGTCATTATGTTATGCAGGGACGCCATCGCATGATTTCATATTGCGTCATCACTCATGGGGTCGCTAGCCCCGCCAACGGTCACTTCCCGTATTGATAAGGAATCAAAAACTTTCGGCATAATAAATAAATGAAACATGTACCTTTGTTCGGCCATATTGACAGACAAATGATCTGTGTAACCGCAAGTCTGTCTCCCATTCTAATATTCTGATAGCAGACCAAGATAGATAGATAGATAGATAGATAGATAGATAGATAGATAGATAGATAGATAGATAGATAGATAGATAGATAGATAGATAGATAGATAGATAGATAGATAGATAGATAGATAGATAGATAGATAGATAGATAGATAGATAGATAGATAGATAGATAGATGGGTGGGTGGATTTATTCTATATAACTATGCAAAAACATAATTTTTTAATGAGCTATCTGTGCTGCGGCCAAGTTCACGGCCACAGTCTTGCATATTAATTCGAATATTGGGGCTGCCATTATGTCCAAGTGCGTAATTACTTCTTTTTCATGATTCGATCTTTCGCAAGTGTGGGACTATTATTCATTCGGATGAGCTAGCACTATCATTGAGAATGTGGAAACGTTTGTGCTACTTGGCAAGATGTATCTATTCTTGGTTCAACATTGTAATAGAACCACCCGCGTGCTTGTTCGGGCACATTGGCATTGAAGCCCGAGTGCGCGACTAATTGTGCGGACATAGGAGGCCAAATCACGCAATACAAATTCGCGAATACAGGCTCAGCCGCTTTGGAGTATTGCCCCGGGCCCTTTTGTGGCACGTCGTGCAGCCAAAGGTTGGCATCGTATGTTTCTTCACGCCAGGTAAATAACATACACACTCCTTCACATGTTGCCGGAGGTGTTCTCCCACGGTGGCGAAAAGCGTTGCTCGACGTGCGAAACAAATCGGCTGCTCCATCACCCGACAGTCAAAGGCTCGCCTTGAGCAGAAAAAAAAAAAAATCTCCACTATTCTTGCTGTTGCACTTGGAGTGGTGCCCACAGGTAACTTTATCTTTAAATGGCATTGATCATGGCTTAGAAGATCGCTATTCATCTTCAATGCTCGTCAAATCAATGATAGCCAGCAGCTCAATATACAAGTATTCACCTTTTCGACGTTAAAAATGCAGGCCCTTTACTCAGTCTATGTGTAGGCAGGTATGTGTTTTGCGATAAATATTTAAGTGGGAGCAGCTTATGGTGCAAACCACTAGCGTAGGAAAGTTTGAGGGGAGAGTGCACCCCTTTCCCTTTCCTTGAAATTTTGAATTCCACAAGTAGATATGTATGCAGAACCAACTGTAAACACGCACATGAGGGTACAGGAAGGTGGTTTGACCTCCACCGTCATCTATATCAGCAACGAACGTTTGTTTTGCTCTCCGCAAGATGACGTGAAAAGAGACTGTAGTTGCTATCACTCCCGCTTGAGCGCACTGCCAGCAGCTGCCAGAGCTGGTAGGCCACGCGCTCTCGTGTTCTCGTTCATAAAAATTGACACTGCACAATAAGGGGCAAATTGCTTTTTTTCGCGGGTTTGTAAAGAAAAATTTCACAATCCCAAAAACACCATTTTTACCACGGCATGACACCTAGCAAGCGGGAAAACACGCGAAAATAAACTGCACACCAAGAAGAGACACCTTCCTGAGATTCCCGCACCAAACGTTGGGACGTCATCAAATTTCGAAAGCGTCTTCTGGGTCCTATGTAACTTCTAACCAATAAAATTGAAATGTGTTATAATCTGTGGGTGCCATTGACTCAGTATACGATGTCAAATTTTATCGAGCTAATGTCGCTAACATACGAAAAATACGTTGTGGAGTTTATTACGTCACGCGTGGAGATTAAGGCGCGAAATTTAAAAATGAAACTTCGACCTTTGTTTTCTCCGCTGATAACCAAGTTACCAAAGTGAAATTTATGACATCAGAATTTTTAGGGGGCAGTTTATTAATTTAAAACAACTCGTTGTATCTCTCTAGCGTCCCTTGCGCGAAATTGCAAAAAATGAAACTTCGACCTTGGTTTTCTCCGTTGATAACCAAGTTACCAAAGTGAAATTTATGACAATATAAGAGTGCAGTTTATCAGAGTGCAGTTTATCAATATAAAACAACTGATTGTATCTCTTTAGTGTCCCTTTAAGGTGGCCGACCGTTTCGTCTGTGCGCCTGTTCTCCGTGTCTCTGAAAGCCATGAAAGTCGGTGACCGCATAATGAAGCACGCCCCTTGCTCGAACCTCAGCGCGTCGGCACAAAGCAAGCGTTCCCCTGCTTGGTCGCTCATGCGGACACGACCGGCGATCATCGGGTCATGCTTCACTGGAAGACCGAAATTCGTCCTTGACTCGAGCCTTCCTGCCAACTGATTACCACCGCTTTTTGTCGGCGGCACGCTTCTTTGTTTCGAACTCCAAAAAACAATAGAGAGCATATGTGGTCTTAGCTGAGCGGTCCTTTTCGGAACGAGGCTCCCGAATTTGAGAAAAAAGGGCCTGCTACCGATCACAAAGCGAGGTGGAGATATATTACGCGGGGTGTCTTCGGACGCTTCAGGAACAGAAGCAGAGGTGACGAGAGTTTCAAAGTGGTCGGTGGCGTAAAAAACATGTTTATAATTATCCTGTTCTTTCTTTTCTGTTTTTTTTTCTCGTGAACAAATAAAAGTGTTTCATGATACTTTGTCTTTGCCTTTTAACATTTTTGAAATATTAAAGGCGGTAGAGCTATGCAAATGAGAATGACAGGGATAGCGATTCGAATGTGGCAGAGATCATGGTGTTGGTGAGGATGATTATAGTTACGATGAATACGGCGTATATTGTGGTGATGATGATGGCGATTATAATTGCGACGATGATAGATTTCTGTTGACGCAGATCATGGCCATGAGGTGATGATCATCGTATCCGCTATGGTGGCTACTTCAAACTTTGCGATGGTCATGACCGTTGTTACATTTGTGGTGATGGTGTAGTGCCGTCAATGCTTGTGACAGCTATGATGATTGTGGCTTACGCGGTGATGCGAATGGTTGAGAAGATCCAGCAAGCATAGACGGGATTTCGCTGAAGCTGTGCCATAGCTTTCGTGGACGTTGGTTAAACATCTGATTAGACACACACCGACAACTCAGTGAGTGCAGCCCGGCTGCACTGAGCACGAGGTAGCTTGTTCGATCTGTGTGGTCGCATCCGCAGTCCGGTTGGTATAATGCTGAAATTTCGTTCACAGTGAGGTAAATTGTGCTAAAAGACTTTCCGAGTTGTGGAAGTTAAACTGAAGCCTCTAATTTCGAGTTTATTCATAACCCGATTCATCGGTTATCTACTGATCGTATGAAAAAAAAACAAGTGTATAAGTGCACAAATGAACAGTGAATCTGCAACACGACATGTTAATATGGGTGAAAATGGGTCGTTTCACTTATTAACCTGCCATTCCTTATTACTTATGGCAATTCCTTATTACGTGGGTCCACGTGTGTCACTCCATGTGAATGCATTGCATGTGTGACATTTTTGTTCAAGCCGGCACCTTTGTCTGGAGACTTATTCATCCCGTTATTTGTTATTGCACTAGTGTAGGGGCGTGTATAAGTGACAATCCCGTTACAAAGTAAACAAAAATTTACCTAATTAAATGGAACATACCTGTGCAAAATGTCCCGTGCTGTGTAACTGGGGTGGACGTGTTGACGCGTGCATACAAATTCAGCGACAGAGAACCCGTGCCATCTCTTACCACCTGGACGTTCAGGTCAACAACAAGAAGCCGGCAAGCTTCTCAAGAAGCAAAAAAAAAAAGAAAAAAAATGTAAGCGAGCCACCACGTAGGCTCGGGGACAGGTGGCTTCGGGGCGCTGCGTGTGCCCGGCACACTCCACTCCAGCACGCCTCCCGCATTTTACCAGCGTGTACTGACGATGCCCCAGGGGACCTTGTTGGCACACAGGCCACGCCGTACTGGTGGCGCATGGCTGCAGAACTCGGAGTGTGATAACATCACCAAAAGATACAAAGTTGCATTTCAAATTGTGATGTAAGACGATCATCGAGAGAGAGAGCGCAAGAAGTGAGATATGTATAGAACGCGAAGGAAAAAAAAATTATAGCACTACTGCCCACTCTTTCAAAACCGAGAATACAGCATGCCGTGTTTCTCGGTTTTATTGCAGACAGATTTAAAAACGCAAACAAAAGCGTAGTCCACGTTGTTTTACGGACTTTTCTGTATATATTTTTGTTGTATACTACCGCCATAATTCATTCGCTGGCTGTAGCACCACGTTGGACAATATTACAATTGCATTATCGCATACATGACTTTTTCTTCATGTTTACGACATTATTTTCCATCTCTTCTTTTCCTTTAAAGTGTACAGATGAAAATGCATATAACTGGATATTTATTCAGACTCTCTCCCCGCCAATCACTATGTGTCTGGATCTGGACAGCCATATGCTGTTATATGCAATAGCAGAACTTCAAGTAAAACATTGTAACGATCATTTAGATGTAACTTGAGGATTCATAAGCAAACAAACAGTAATATTAGGTGCAGTTAATTTAGCATGTGCATCGCTTACGAAAGAGTATGGGAATCACGGAAGGGGCTCAACATCTTTTTGCATGAATAGCGGCAAGAAGTTGTTAGCGGCTACTTTTGAGGTCTTTGCGTCAAGGTTATAAGTGTCAACTAAGGAAAAGCGGATAACATTTGCTGATGATAACCAATCACTTCAAGTACGAAGTAACGTTGTTACAACCAATGACTTTACTTTGAAACAGCTTGCGCCAGGAAAAAAAATATATCGCCACCCCAAATTTTCATACAGATAGCGTTACAAGTTGTCCGTATGTAATACATATGTAGAAAATTAGTAAAGCATAAAGTTTCCTCTATTAAGAAATGACAGGCAAATCTCTGGTGATCTTTTGTAATTTCATATGAAGATATGCGAGAGTAAACGCACAGACGGACCAATTTTAGCCTCTGATACGCGCAGTCCAAAGCAGTTCACACACAAAGCAACTCGGTGGAATTGTAGCAATTGTCTTTAGTGAAGCTGCAATCGTGGCTAGTTTGGCAGTTCAGTGAGTCTGACATGAATAGTGGTTTGGGGCATTGATGTGCATAAGTTCCTCATTCAGGCTGTCACTTCTTTGCGAGCTTGGGAATGCTTCGCATTCAGCAAAATGAGATGGCGGTGCCCGCAACATTTTTTTATAATTATGCACGTATAAAATAGCTAAGAACACTAACTCGCGTCACTTGATCGGTGAACATAAAAGAATTCTTTCATATACCAGCATTTTGCGCGCATGTAGCAGCCCTTTTTACGTTTAGTCCACTGTTATTTGCTGGATGCCAACAGACAGCACGGTTTAAACGTAGGGTAGCCGGCAAACAATACATCGCTTTAAGACTACCGTATTCATGTGCTTCAAGTGCTCATGTGCATGCGTTATGCAAGTTGTGATCCCCCATCGGTATAGCCTTGACTAACAGTCCTGCATTTAGCCATGTTTAAGCAAGGCGAAGCTCGGAAGATCGAGGCTTCATCAAATCAAAAAGTCTTGAACATGTGGTGTAGTTTTTCAGCACCCGCATCGACAAGTGGTATTCTTCGAGGTAGCTCTCGTCGTGTTTCTTTTTTTAAAATTCTACCTTGAATAACCACAAGGCTCCTGAATCATTGGCTCCAGCGACGACTGTTCGAGGATTCGCATTTAATTTAGCGATGTTGTCATGCATGTTCACGCGCGTTTTGTTGTAGCCAGAGCATAAATAAGAAGAGACAAGGCGCCCACCTATGTGCAAATATTTAGCCCATAAATATATCTCTCTGAGTTGTGCATGCCGTACTACTTCCAACGCGCTCGGATACTTCTTTGTCGCTATGTTAAGCGAAATGTTCTTCACCATTGCTTGGAACGCCTTTAGTTGTTAAAATGGAGAGGCACAGGTCCTCTGTACGAGAAGGCCGACATTCCGTCAAACTAGGATAACCTTTACTTTGCAGGGTAACACATGTGATAGCTGCAACTTTTCTTCACAGCCTGCCAATAATTATTCCTACGTATTATAAATCAGCCTCCTCTCATTAGTTGTCTGCATGTTACGGTGCACTATGATCTTTATTATTACAAGTTCTGCCCTTCAGCCTCTGAAAACATTCCGCCGTACATTTGGTGTTGAGAAACTAGAGGAAAATGTAATGGTCGACACACTTTCCACACTGGTGCAGCAAATAAGAAAGAACCGGGAATTGAAATCAAGGCGATTTGTGTCGCTCCTCAAGTGGCGCTCTAAATACAACTCGTTATATAGATGATGTTACGATAAGAATTTAATATGACCATAAGATATAGGGCCAGACTCAATATTGAAAGAAGTAACAAAGATGAAAAAAGACCTTTTTTATTCTTTTTTATTTCATTTTTTATTGAATTTGCAAATCTCTTCTGCCACAGAGTGAGCTCGTATTTACAACAAGAGGAGAATACAAGTAACAATGAGAAAAACAAAACAGAAAAGACTAGGAAAACTCTGCAATGCCACTTTGAAAGGAACATCCTTGAGTATACACACAAGCAAATGCCCCGAGAAAACACATAATGAATGAGAAAAAAACTAAGCAGTCTTGCCGCATCAAATGCACGTAGACGCGGTGGCCAGAAGTGTTCCTTGGAGACAAAATCCCTGATGTCTTATGTATAACACAGTCTTGCATAGAGGTTCAACAGATCACCACTGCGTACCCTTAGACGTACTTGACTTAGGTACATACGCAACGAAACAAATGAAAATGAGTACTAAAAGTTTGGCAACACGAAAAAAGAGCGCGAGAAAATGAGTAGGTAAGACACATTTGTGACCAGTCGTAATACTGCTCAAATTCTCCAGAAGGTCGAGGAAAATACAACAGTCCTTCAAAAAGATAATCACGCGGATACTTTCGACGCTATGACGTCCTCTCATGCTTTGTGATTCGGGACGAAGGCTTCCTTGCTTGATGAAGAACATTCATGCGCTGAATGATTTTCGTACTTAAGCTTGGGTGATGGCACTCATTCAGCAGATAAAAAATGGTCGTGTCCATGGAATGATGTCAGATATCTTGGGAGTCACTTGTACCCAAGTTCTCGGAAGTGAGACATGCTATCGCAAACCTATGGAATGTATCATTTCGCATATCTTGAGAATCACTTGTGCCCTGAATCTTGGAAATGAATTAAGCTATTGCGAGCATGTCAACAAGTCAAAACTATGTACACAAGTTGCAGAGGTATGTCTCGATCATTTGAAGATTAAGCTCCAGAAATTGATACGGTGATTAATCACAAAAATGACCGTCACGAACCGCATCAGTCACAGTTGCTCTCCATTAACGGTATAACGGAGCCCGTGAATTCACTATGCCAACACTTTGGGAAATGGCCTCACGATACAGCAATGCGTGATCAGCTTCACTGTCATCTTTATAGGTCGCACGAATCCACAGGAGCCACTGAGTTATTTGTGTCGATGATCATTGTGTGATGTCACATGTTGGCAGCGTCGATGACTGACGTCACATGATGTGCTCGCCACCAAGGTGCACGATGCTCCGAAGTGTGTGGGGTTTTATGTAGACCGGGTTTCGCGGAGTGTTTCAGGGAAGTCAACTGGCAAACGTTATTCCACATTCTTCGTAGAAGTTGAGGTAACTGGAATAACTGTCCGTTCCGCAGACGGGCGCCTGTGGGAAAATAGGAAAACAAAACAGATGAGAAGACGCATGGAGTTTTTATTACACTTCTACTCACTAAATCCAGAAAATTAGGCGCACGTAGCATACTACGTGTTCGCACTACCAGCTTTAAAAGAAAACCCAATTACATATTTTTTTTTCAATCAATACAATTTCACTCTTGATTGCAGCATCCTCATGGAACTGTATTTGGTATTAGGCTTAAATATTTGCAAGCCCGATTTTACCACCATTACGTTATTGTATGCACGATGTATTTTGTATTTTACGATTCGCTTCGTCAAGTTACAAATACTCTCATCGAGATGAAGGCGGAATGCTTAATGAAAGCGTGTGCGTATGCTATATCATTGCCTGTTGACGCCCAGGTGATTTGAAGTTATCTGTGGTCGTCCTTTGTGTACATTTCTTTGTGCCTGTTTGAGTGCCGCTAGTAATACGTGTTCAATTCAATACCAACTAGCCATAGTTCTTGCTATAATTGAATTTATTTGGAACGCAGCACTAGGTCATGTCGCACAATGATGATGTCCTTCTGGTATGTGAAATTTGAATTCTGGAAATTATCGCTCATCACCATCATCCGCATTATCATACCACTTAGGACCATGCAGCCGTGGTCCCGTCCAATCAACCCGGTCTTGTGCTTTTTACTGTCACGTTATACCTGCGAACTTTTTAAATCTCATCGGCCTACCTAACTTTCTGTCTCCCCTTCGTGCATTTGCCTTCTCTGGGAATGCAGTCGCTACCCTTAATGGCCAGCGGTTATCTTACGTACGTTCTGCTGCCTGGCCCATGGGAAATTCAAAACTCGGGAAGTTATTACTGTATTTATTTAATTGCCGAGCCAGAGCTTGATCGAGTAATCCCTCTATTCTACCGAGTCCTGTGTGTGTTTGCCGTCTCTTCGGTTGAAGATGAGACGGAAACTTATGTAGACTTACGTTTTCCAGAGTTATCCAGCGTTGACTAGCATCGTTCTCTTGTCACAAACTGGCGCTGGTGTTTCTTGATACGTTGCGCTAGGAGTGCACACTTCGGG